>JAOVVI020005911.1:0-16049 GCA_028571085.2 Nepenthes alata
CTACTGTCTTAAGACCAAATTAACTTAACTTTTAAAGATTATTTAGCTCGCTATATTTTGTGCGGATATTTCATTAATGATAGCTCTTATACTATGCTAGTATACTTTTAAGTATAACTAGGTCTCATCAAGTATTATTTATATCCAACGAAATATAAAAAGAATTTTGATTTCGCACTCAAGTCGTCATTTTATCTAAGGGTAAAATACGACTTTATATAATTGATAAATTAAAATTAATAATATATTAATATAAAATAGTTTACTTAAAATCCCTTTTTAAAAAATTATGTTGTACAATTAGATGAATAAACCTTTAAACTTGTACAAATTTAAATTGTAGATTTGCAGCTTAAGTTAAAGCCACCAAACAAGTAATCCAAAAATTAGAATCAAAATTAGCACACTTAATAAAATTACGTTGAATGATTAGAATGAATAAATTCTTAAGTTCATACATATTTAAACCATAGAATATGTAATTTAGGCTAAAGCCACCAAACAAGTAATCTGAAAATCAAAATCAAAACTAGCACAATTGATAAAATTAGTAGCGTACTTATTTCACTTATTTTCAATCCTCATTACCCATTTATATGAATAACTCTTTTTTTAATTTTTATTTTATTCATATTTTAATGGATCCACCGAGTGTAAATGGGTACGAATATAGGTAAATATATACCTTCACGCCATAAGAAATGGGGTGTTTCTTCCGGGTCGTCTCCAGGAGCAGAACAGAGCAAGCAAGATTGTGTATAGCCAATGTAATATTCTTTCTTCTGTTGCTGTATTCCGGTTCTTTGCAATTATTCGGTTTACTAGTTCGTTCTCCTTTTTCATATAGGAGACACTCGGTGAATCGTCCGCCGACCCCAGATGGAGGGGATGACCAAGAAAAAGAGCCAACACTTCAAGAGATAATTAACATTAAGGTTTGTTTATCAATCACAAATTTTTGGTTGTTTTTGTCGTTGTTTATTTATGTGGTGTCATTAATTGGAAATTTGTTTGGTTGATCGATCATGCAGTTGATTGAGAGTGGAGAGAAGGAAAGATTGATGGAGCTATTGAGGGAAAGGCTGATAGAGTGTGGCTGGAAGGATGAAATGAAATCCCTTTGCAGGTTCATTCCTCTTTTCATTGATATTGCCTCGTGAATCTATGTAGGTTTTTTTTTTTTGTTTTTTGCAGCTGTTTCTTAGCTTCTGTGAGCTATTTCTCTGAAAGGGAATAAGTATTGTATATGACTTAGAAGGGTTTCACAGAATTGACAAAGGCAAAGGCGATTTTTTTTTTTTAAAGAAAAAAAACAACGATTAAGCTTCATGTTCGTGATATTGAATCAGTGACTTGTTGAGGTTGTTGATGTTTCGACTTCGTTGTTACTGCTTCTGCTGAATTTTAGGGTAAGTTGTATTTGATTAATTGGTTGATGGGTCGTGAACGAAATTATTTTTTCTAGTGCCTCTATGCTTTGACTATTTGATGATGCAAGCCATGCTCCAATTTAAGGTAGTTTTGAGTAAATTAATAAATGGATGCCAATTGACGGGACTTCCACATCATGGGATCCGGAGACGGTTTGATGTATGCAGCTTCACTCCCGTGTTACAGAAAGGTTGTTTCGTTGTTTAACCTTGTGACCTGCAAAATTCTGTGGATCAATTTTACCATTGTGATAAAACATTGCCTTAACTTATACCTTCTCCTGTAACTGCATGTTTGGCATCATTTTCACATCCCTTTGGGCTTAAAATCTGTTTGTATGATAGGGCATTCATAAAGAAAAAAGGGAGGAATAATGTTACTGTGGATGATCTTGTACATGTGATCACCCCAAAAGGCAGAGGTATTAATCCGTTTCTTACTCATGGTCCTCATTTGTTTGCACTGTAGTCTTCTTTCTTTTTCTTTATTGTTTGTTTGCATACCCTTCCTGTTATTCTTACCTATATGCATGAGCATTACGGTGCTGAAATACCATTTAGAAGATACCACACATGTAGTTCATGCATTACAAGTAGAGGAAAGGTGTTTGTAGTTCACTTTAAGAGATGAGAAATTTATAGTAGTAATAGATGCAGGTGGGAAGGTGGACCTGCCTGATGGTTGGATATAAAATGTGCTAAAATGTGTTATTTGATGATGTGGAGTAGCTTTGTGACTTCCATGATGAGAGACATGGAAAAAAAAAAAAAACTAAGATATTACTTCAGGCAACTTTCGAATGTGTGCTAGTAGAAGAATGTATGTATGAATTGTACTGGCAGAAATGGACACTGGATTGAGGTCTTGGTGCCAAGTGCAAACATGTTTGATCAATGGTTAATGGCTGGATGGTAAAGAAATTTAAAATGCAGGGGCCAGAAAAAGTCAAATTTTTTTAGATATATTTGGCACAATGGAGATAGAGAAAAGGTTGGGAGCTGTATGTTAGGTTCCTTCGATTACCCTAGCTTTTTTAGATGCGCCTAAAGAGTTTGGTTTTCATGAATAAGATGTGGCATGGTGTTTTGAAGCAAGTAGTCTTCTCATTTTGAATGGTGACACATTTTGATCCTTAACTGCTTTTTTCTTTTTCTTTCCTCTTAATTTTTTGGGATTGGTTGGTTGGTTGGTTGGTGTGGCACCTTGGATAGTTGCAACTAGTATGAGGAGTGGGGGAGTTCAAGAGAGATAGATCTTGCTACAAGTGATATGCAAGACATGGCGTAGAAGCTTGTCACTTGAGAAAGACTTTTGTTCAGCAGGTAAAGAGGGTTGGCAACTTTTGGCAATCACAAGCTTTTAACTACATTCCATTTTGTTTCTTATTTTTTATATTTGTCTGTTATACAGATTTATTTGTTTGAGACTCCCTTCACTTCACAGTAAAATTGGTCCCTTTTCATGTCATCCCTATAATTTATTTAGATCTAAGCATTCTCTTTTTGTTGAAAGACGTGAATTTTGTTTCATTTAGCATGATTGAAGTCTTGAAGGTTATCACATCAGAACACAGAAATACTCATGCCATATTCATCTTTATGGAAATTAATCCATTGTTAAGATTAATTTGATGGATTAAAAATCACCTAACTTCATTCTAATTATATCTTCTGCATTTTCTATTGATAAGAAACGGGCTTTATGGGACTATGGAGTTAACCCACTATCACTAGCATGGACAAATGGAAAGCCCACCGACAAGTTGCCCTTGCATTCCTGGCTGAAATTTAGTTAATATTACTATGTAAATGGAAAACAAAAAACTTCTATACACTTGAAAATCAACCACACATTTAAGGAGATCCTATTTCTTTGGATGAGTTGAGATTGAGGAATTCACTTAGCTGTTAAGTTCCTGTTATCCCTTGCATTTGGGTGGGGGCCTGAGTTTCACTATTGGCAACCCATTCCTAGCTAAAAGAAATTTTTTTATTAAAAAAGGAGAGAAGACAACCTAAAGAGAATGGTTCTATCATCCATGTAATATGCATCTTGGAGATACGTCTACCAGAAATTTAGTGAAATAGATGCAGGGGATGAAATTTTATAGAATTTAGATCCCAACATTTGCAAAGCTTCAATTGCTTGCCCCAGGAGATCAAAAAGAAATAGAGGGCTTATGACATTTTCCAAAAAAATAAAATAAGGTGTGATGTTTCAAAAAAAAAATGATCTAGAACAAGAAATAATAGGGCGAGGATAAAGAAAATAGACAGGGAAATTAGTTGGAGAAATAGATGGAAGAGGATGAGTGATCAGGTGAGAGGGGGCAAGATATGATTAATTTTGAATATTTCAATAAAAATGAACTGCTTAAACATACCCAAAAAAAAAAAAAACCATAATAAATCCCTCAATAGTAAATATCCTGAAATCCTACCAAATTAGGGAAAATACAACACTATTGAAGTATAAGCTTATTCCCAATATGAGTCTTCCACTGTCCATACTCATCATGCATCAAAGTGCTTGGAGAATAAGCATCCTCTAGTTCCAGAGAAGCTAGTGGAGTTATTTTCTTTATCTTGGATATGTAATTTGCATGCCATTTATACCATTGAATTCTTCATGTGCTATAAACAATATATTAACAGAAAACCGCAAAAACAAATACCTCAATATTTGTGCTCAAAGCCTCAAAAGGAGTGTTTGTGCCCTTTATGGAAGATAGGAGAAGAAGATAAGGGGAGACACAACATGTAATAACAAACAAATAATAATGTCAAATCCCAGTGAGTAACCAAAAACATAACTAACAAGGAGGTTTAATTATACCAACGTAGTTTAATTCAACAAGAATGTAAAACTTGAACTCGGCAGTGCATTCACCATTTTGCATTGACCATCAACATGACTAGAAAAACTCATATCAAAGTCAAATTGTCATTCTTGGCTTTCTTTGGACGTTTACAGCAATCATTCCACCATCTTTGCCAATGCTACACAATGTTACTTTCTCCGCCGAGGCGAATGTTGAAGGATTGTGCTTTATTGACATAATTTGCTTTCTTTTACTTGAGCACAAATCACACCCCTTATAGATGTCACCAAGGTGTCACACTATTTTTGGTCACACTTATGTGCACAAGGAAGGCCCACTATTTTTGAGAAATGACTCGTACTTATTGTTGACAAGGACCCCCATAAAGCCAATTTATATATGTTTAGAAAATTTCCTCCAAGACGAATTCAGATAAACAATTAACAACGTATTTGAAGAATGGGATGCAGAATTAATGTGGAACATGAATCTTCTCAATGCATCTTCATTGATCTCTTCAAAATGATTTTCAATTGCATGGAAAATATTTTGTTTCATCGTACAGAAATCTCCATTTGAAACTTGAAGTCAACCTTTTAGCAGATGACTTGCACCTTCTGCTCTCAAAGTCACTCAACTCCTGAATTGTGTACATCTCTGTCCAGGCCTTAACAAATGACTCCATAAATGGAAGCCTGATCAGTGTAATATAATTGAGGTTCGTTACATACTTCCATATCCAACTTCAAAGTGATTCTGAGCTTCCTCAAATGATGATTCACTAGGAAACTTATCAAACTAGTCCAACTAAATAAAAATGCTTCCCAAGTGCTTCCGTTGTCAAACTCAATTTTGCCATTCCCTAGATTGCTTCTCTCATTGTCCATGCACATAAAACATTGGTAGTACTTGGGAAGACAACTTTTATAATGTCATCAAAGCCAATCGGCTATCGAAAATTAAAATGCTTCTCAAGTGCTTCCTCTGTCAAACCCACATATTCACTAGAATGTTTTCCTTAATGTGCCATACACAACAAATTGCTCATTCTTGGAAAGATGACTTTTATAATGTCAGTAAAGCCAATAGCCTATCAAAAAGAATGACTGAAGGTTGATTATCAATACCTAATGTCTTTCTAAAATTGGTTAATGCCCATATAGAATCCTAATCTTCTTCATTCCTCATAAAAGCAAAGCAATAGAGAAAGGATGTGTTAAAACTTATGTCAAGCAATGGCATCTTGTATTTGTTAATCTTGTAAGTGAAAACCATGAGAAAGATATGAGTAGCTTCTCATTACTGCTGCGAGGAACAAGGGTGTGAATCAACCATCTTGTATCTTTCTTGATGTCACAGATAAAACCTTCTCGACTTGATTCTTCCATTAAAGCTTGAATTGTTGAAGGCTCAGCCAACTTTCCTTTATAATTTTTTGTCTTCATATAATTAAATGCACTAGAAATTGCTTGAAGATTTGATTTGTCTTGCCAAATAGAAGTGAGCATTTCGTGGAGGAATTTAAACATAGTAATTTCTTTTATATGCATTATTTCTCTATGTGAAAACGACAAGCTTATATGGATGCCTGGGAATAGCCTTTCATAGCTAATGAAGATGTGAGTAATGTTTTGCTCAACTCTCCATGTACCATCATAATTTCCGAACAAAATCATGTCAGTGGAATGGTTATAAACCATGTGGAATGCCAAAATCAACATCCCAAAGAGACAGGTACTATCAGTTTTTGGTTGCTACCTTGACGCCATTGTACTTGACAGAGATGTCCTAGCGGGAGTTTCTCAACATGTGCTATTGTGCTTGAATGAAAGATGTATAATGCTATAGCTTACTGAATCGGACTCCATAGAGCCAAACTACAGCAAACTAAATGAGTCTTTTCCCACTAGTTGGAGTCGTCATCTCTATCACTACCATCTTTTGGACTTGGGATATTTAACTGCCTAACACTGCTCCATACAACATGGCTGTCCTAGTAGCCACCTTAATGTATTTGCATTGATTTTTCGATCATACAACTCTTGAATCACTTCTTCGTTTCATCCAACCCGCTTTGATTCAATAAGCAACATTGTCATCAATCACCCCCTCTTTCTATGAAGTGGATATTGAAGTAGTCTCTCTTTGACAGCTTTTCCATCCCTATCCTCACCTCTTCGTCACCATCACTGCTCAAACTAGATCTGCATTCCATGTATTAGGTATTCCTTCTACTAATTCTAGAACCTTTGATTTCCAAAGTCTCATTCTAAAACTTTAATTTAGAATTAAAGCGTTATCTTATCTCATCCAGAATTACTGTAACATTAGCAAAATTTTAATTTAGAATTAAAGCATGATTTTATCTCATCCACAACTACTATAACATCAGCAAAAAGCATGAATCAAGGCACATTATCTCGGACATGCTTAGTTAATTCATCCATAGCCAAGGCAAAAAGATATGGGCTCAAAGCTTGCCCTTGGTGCATACCAATCCAAACTGGAAAAGCCTTGGTCTCCCCTACATGTCCTTCCACAAGTCATTGTTCCATGTTACATATATTTTATAACTTGGATGTATGCAATTGGAAACTCTTTTTTCCCAAAGGACTTCTCTTGATACGGTGTCATATGCATTCTATTTCCAAATCAATAAATATGTAGGTCTTTTCGTCTTTCCTTAAATTCCTACGTTGGTTTTTTAATAAATAGATAGTGTCCGTAGTAGATTCTAATCAAGATTTTTTATGATACATTTGTATCTTTCTTCAATCTACTTTTTATCACCCTTTGCCATGATTTCTTTGTATTACTCATCAACCTTATACATTTGTCACGGTACACTTTCAATATCCCTGCTATCTTTTAAATTGAAGTTATCTTATTTTTTCTCCACTCCCTAGCATGTTCTTACTACTTAACTCCCCAACAATTTTCCAAGCTTCCATTGGAATACCCTTTGGTCCAATTGCTTTTCCAATCGTCATCATCTTTAATGTTTCTTATTGCTTCTTCTCTCGTGATAATTTGATAAAATGAATGGTTTACATTTCCCTATAAGTCACCAAGCTCTACAAGGGTTATGGTAGTTTGCCTACTTTCATTTAAAAGGTTGGTGAAATAACCCATCCGTCTTTCTTTGATGTCCTCATCTATAATTAAAACCAGATCCTCGTCATCTTTCTTTTGGAATGGATTACTCCTTTTGGATTCCTCTAAAACTTCCTTGACCACTCTTTGGATACAATTAGTCATGGCATCTGACATCTTGTTAGTTCTCTTATTATGATTGTATGATTCTGTTTAAGCAGCTTCTCTCAGAAGAGATTCTTACTGTCACCATTTAAAGACACTACTTGGTTTTTAGTTAGGTGTACCTTTCCCTCTTCTATTTCATTTTTGGATGCTTTTTAAAAACCAATAAGCAGTGAAGTGTGGTCAAACTTCCCTGGAGATATTTTCCAATCATTGCAACATAACTTCTTTCTTTTCATTGTGATAAATTAATCAATTTGAGTTTTGACAAGGCACTGTTTACAGAATCAAATGTGGCACCTTCGTTCTTGGAAAACGTGTTATCCAATATGAGATTATAAGCCACAAAAAAATCCAAGATATTCTTTCTTCATTTCTTTCACCAGTCATAAAATCCCTAAAGACTTGTGTACGTATTTGTATCTTTTCAAACATGACCATTTAGATCACCCCTTGTGAAATCATCACCCTCCTTGTGATCTCATGTATCCACTCATCCAATTTTTCTGAAAACTTTGCTTTTATATATCCTCATAATCCCACTTGAGTTGCATGCACACAATTGATGCTTAAGGGTTTCTTCTGATACCATCTTAAAACTATAATCGTATTGCTAGTTTTCTCCACATTTCCTAAATTCTCTTTTAATTTCTTATCCACAAATACGCCTCCATTCCTAGTCCCATCCTTTCCAGAGTGTCATAATTATAGCATGTCCTCTCAATATCCTGGGCTTTCTCGCCCGCTGACTTAGCCTCTTGTAGGCATGCTATGCTGATCCTTTCTCTAGTCATAGTATCTATACCTCCATTATTTTACCAGCCAAAGTGCGAATATTCCTTGTCCTAAGCCAAATCCTGTTCTCTTGACTAGCTTCTTTGACCATGCCCATCCATGATTTGGTCATTTTTCTTGATTTTGCACGACCTGACGATGTAGCAACCTAACTCATCCGACATTTAACTTGAGCAGTACGTCTCTAGTAGGACTCCATGGATCAATAAAATGCATTCACCCAAGCCTTTGGAGAACGTGTTCTTCCTGACCCAATCATCCCATTTCTTTTTCTAATTAATCTGAAATGACGGGTTGTCCCATTTTCAAAATGAGCAAGTTATTTTCTTTTTGTCAAGATCTGTATGTTTTTTATATACATCTGAAATGGAACACCCCCACCCTCACAGAAAAGAGAGGTGAACTCAGCACCCTTCTGGTGGTGGGGGGGAGGGGATGGAGTAAATGTGACCTCAACATAATTGGCCCAATAGCCACTCAGGGGCACCCATCAATCTTTCTGTGGTACTAGTGCCGAAACCCAAGTCTATTTCACAGCAGATACACCAAAGAAGGAAAATACCTTTTCACGTTTACCTGGTAAAAAAGACATAGTGGTTGCACTTGGTTTTATCTAATGATCAATGGGACATCAGTCCTGTTACTATGCATCATTCTTCTATTATGTACTTCTCCAGTAACGTTTCATAATCTTCTTCTTTTTGCTCTAGTGCGCAAAGTAATCCAGTAATCCAAATATTTGGTAGTCATAATATCTTCTCTCGGCTTGCATTTATCAGTTGCATCTGCCATTGTGATTCAAAGTTTCTGAGTATTCCTCTTTAATGGATGATGGTGGCTCTCTGCTTTCTTGCTTTTTTGGTACTTGTAGTGTTAAACAACTGTAATCCTCCCAATGTGTTCATACCTATGCATTTTTGTCATCATATAATCGGCATTTAAAGCACTGTGCCTTGCTGTTTCTCTTGTATTGAATCAAGTGTTCTTCTAAATTAGTTTTTCTTATGCATGGAATAAAATATCGATCCCTCCGATGCTGCGACAAAATCACGGTAGATTGTCATATCAGTATTAAATCTACAGATATGGCCAATATCCTAAAACTAATTTGTCCGATACTGATCGATGTTTTTTATCCGTGATATTCTAATGTCAACTTTCCGTTTGTGTAGGTTCCATTCCCGACTCGGTAAAAGCTGAGCTGCTGCAGAGAATTCGAACTTTCCTTGTTTCATCTGCAATTTGATGATCATGATCAAGTTCTCAAAATTTTAAGGGTCATCTAGCTTCAACCTTAATGTTTCTCATGAAGAAGGGCAGGTGACCAAGGAATGTAGGGTCATGAGCAAGGCGAAGTTCTACATACAATAAAATGCAGCCAATTGTTGTGAGCTCTGATGCTCACAACGTTTTGTTATACGCGAATCTGTATAGCCTAAGAAGCACCGACGCTCATCTTGGGTTAGCTTATGGGTGCCCGACGCTTCCTGAACATGTTTGATATTTTGTAATTTTTCTGCAAATTTTCATTTTTTTTATATAAACTAAAAAATATTAAATCCAATTTATAATTTAAAAAATAATTAAAAACCTTCCCCATAGTCTTCAGTGAGGTATATTCTATCGCCACTCCTTTATGTGACTTTCTTATATATTGCTTGTGGGCCAAATATTTGGCTGAACTGATGCAGATAAATGTAGGGCAAATTCTTGAATTTGGGTTATAAATACAAAGAAATCATGATATAATCTTGTTAGTGATGAACTGAAATTTTTATTAATTTCAGTTGAAATATTTGTTAACCTAAATAAACATATTATTAGCTACTGTAGTTTATTAATTTTTTTGAGTTTAATCCATTTTTCTCATCTCTATATAAAAAAAAGTAATATTATTGTTTTAAATTTATGTTGTTAAAAAATAATAAAATTATAAAGGTGTTAATTTTTTGTGATATTTATATAAAAATTGTGTTACATGGCCGATTGATCTAATTCATTAGTGTCCTCAAGGCACCTGACGATGGATAATGAATTGCTTGTGCTTGATATTATTTTTTAGGTTATTCTGTTTTGCCCCCGTTACGAGACTCATCAATTGTTTTGAGGATACACCCTTGAAACCGACCACAACTATGCGAAAGAACACTCGAACCATCTAACCACCGCCCAAATTTTGCAATTATATCTAACTTCGCTGCACACGTCAATTAGGTAATATTCCCACACATGCACGTGCACTGCTGTTATTTCTATTTTCCCTGCTATTGAGTTTGATAATATCCCTTTTAGTTTAGTTTGTTAATATTCTATTTGCTGTTGAGTTTGTTCCCCGTTCCCCTGTTAAGTTTGTTACAAGCCTTGTTAGGCCACGCACACATTACTGTATAAAGTCATCACTGTACCGGGTAAATATAGAGAAATAATATTTCATTTTTTACTTCTCTCTCCTCTCTGCTCTCTCTCTTTGTCCTCAGTCTCTCTCTCTCTTTCTCTCTCTCTCTGTGACCTCGATCTTTCTCTCTCTCTACGTCCTCGGTCTTTCCCTTCTGTTTTCTCTCGATTTTTTCATTCCCTTTTCCCCTTATCCCTCCTTCCCCCTCTGTTTCTTCTACCAGAGCTCCCCTCTCCCTCCATTCTCTTCATTTTCGACTACGATTTACAAGTTGCCGCCATGAAGCATGCATCATTGGTGCTTTTATTGAGACATAGTATAGGAGCTGACGATTGAAGAATTGATGGCACTCGAAACTTCCATTGCAAAGTTGACGAAGGAGATGAAGGAAGCAGTGGCATCCATCCGGCGAAATATAGCATGAATCGCAACACTTCCCCAACCCAGCAAACGCAGCACGCCATTGTTGGCATCCTTCTATCGCTCAATGACAGTGAACGAAACCTTAGCTTACCGACAATATCGAAGGAGTTACAGAAATTGAAGGCGACCGTACAGCCACACACATCAGGCATCGCCTGTAACACTTTCACTACTGAGCAATTTCCAAAACTCCTCATTGCAATTTTTCATCCCTTGTCTCCCGTTGAGACACGATCGCCACAAGCCATCAATCCACCGTTCCTTCCAAACCTTACTTCGTTCCTAGCACCCTCGATTGCAACTCCACCGTCGCAAACTCAAACCCTACACCTTCCACATGCATCTTCATCTGAATCCAAGGAGGACAAAGGCGGTGCTGAACTGGCTGAGGTGGTAAAACAGATTGATGCGCTATTGAGCATAGATAGTAGTGATGGATCTAAGGCTGTGCCAAAGCCTAAAGATTTGACTCTTGCTCAAGCCTTGCCGTCCACAATGTCCTCTATTCTTTCAGCTCCCTCACAATTCCTAAGTTCAACCTCAGATATTTTACCTCTACCTGCTTCCACCCTATCCTTCCTTCCACATGCTTTAATCGATGTCAAAATCGTTACTCCCGCGAGACGCTCACATCTCCACCTCCTGCCACTCTCCAAAAAGCCAGTACACATCTCAACAGGACCATCGAAACCTCCTTCTACCTCCATTCTCTTACCAAAATTTCCCATGAAGAAACTACCTCTGGCCAAAATAGCATTTAGCCGTGAGCTCCTCTTATTGAAACATGTGTCGTTACTTGATGCCAATGGCTTGACAAAATTTATGGAGAACGAAGTGGACGCAGATCAAGTGTGTGCTCTTCACTCCTCACTCACCAAATGCTTTGTCATACGGAGGGTCTCAAGACAATAGGATACTCAAATGTTTGCAGATGATCATCAGTTCTTTCTCATTGTTCAGCTTTGCTATGGTAAGCTGATTCTTGTTAATGCCTACAGAAGAGGCTTCCTAAGTTTTGGAAGGCATCACATCCTCAGTCAAAACCTTATTGATCTGCTACAACAGCATAGTCAAGCTTTTGATAAAGTTTATGATGATCTCATGCGAGCATCTACTGACTGTAACAAGTTTGGTAATCTGCCATTTGGGCTTAGAGCCAACTCTTGGCTTAATTCTCCTGATACAACACAGTCAACATTGACATTTCCTCCTTCCCCTACCGAAGACGAAACTAGGGAAGGGAATGGAGGGGGCTTGAGGAAAGTTTGTAGAAGTGATTTAAACCCTGGGGCAAATGGGTCCCAAATTAGTGTAGCGATGCCTTTCCAAAATGATAAAGAGAGACAACTAGGTGATAGATATGCTTTTATTTTTCACAGTCTGTTTATAGATGTAGCAAATTTCACATCCACCTCCTTCCCTTTCACTGAATATCAGTATGCCGGCATTTTCATGGTTGCAGTTGCAATCTTGCTCTTCCTCTTCCTTTGCTCAGTGAAGAACTTTAGTACTAGTAGCCAGCCTTGCGCATATGACAAAACCCTGATGTACATGCCTGCACTTGCTACAACAACCTTCAGCACAGTATCTTTTGTGATCGATGCTATCACTTCTGTGGTTTTTGGGAAAGAAAATTGCTACTTATACAAATACTAGAACCACCCTAGAAGAAGAAAAAGGGGTTGGTAAAGCTTTTATCAGTGCCTTTAGGTTCGAAGCTGGGATGGGTTTCCTTCTTGCTGAAAATGGTCTTTTAGTACTTTACATTGTTAATAGCCTCTTCAAGCTATATCATGGTTATGACTGGGGAGGCAACGTTAAGGGGAATAACCCTAAGGATCGCCCGAGACATTCAGCTGTTATTACTAATAAAGTTGGTGATACTGTTGGAGATATGATTGGTATGGGACCTATTATTTTTGGATCGATTGTTGTTTCACTTATGAGCCGTGATCTTGACTGGGATGCATCCTTCTGTAAGGAACCAGTCATGCTTCTTGGATTCGTGCTTCTTGGATGCTCTTTAGAGAATACAGCCAGGATCAAGGCGTCTAGTGCTATATATGTTGAAGAGTTTTTGTTGCTTTTGCCTAGGGAAGCAATACCCGTAGATGGAAAGGTTCTTGCAGGAAGAAGTGTTGTGGCTAAATCTATAATTACTGGTTCCAACTCTATCGTAACCGAGATTGTTCAATTGGTGGCAGATGCTCAAGGTCAGGAAGCACCCATACAAAGGCTTGCCAATGCAATCACTGGACCATTTGTTAAATGTGTGGTGGCTTTATCTGCAGTAACATTAGACTTTTGGTACTTACGTGGGATTTAACTCATTCCAAATGTTTTGCTAAATAAACATGCTGGCCTCGATGGAAGTCATTTGTCTTTAAGCTTGAATACAAATGTTATCCTTACCCTTGCCTTAAGCTACAATATTGTTGTAGCTGCACTGCACCTGCTCGGCACCATTGCGACTGGGTTGGCTATTAATGCGCATAGTTCCATCTGTGAAAGTGCAGGTGGTATTGACGAGATGGCTAGCATAAGCCATCGAATCCACGAGAGGACTGATGCCCTTGATGCTACCGGAAACACTTCTTCCGCAATGGGAAAGGGAATTGCTAACTATCCCGTAGCTCTCGTGTCTCTTGCTTCTTGGGGTGTCTTTGTGAGCCGTGCATCCAATTCTCCTATTCCTGTTTTAACAAGAGATATCCAGATTTTTTATTTTTATCACATATGGGTTCTCAGCTATGACAATGAAGAGTGTGGGAAGTGCAGCTTTGGAGATGAGTGGAGAAGTCCACAAGCCATTTGCCACTTCATCTAGATTTTCCCTTTGTTACATAGCCGATTGATCCAATTCATGAAGCATTCTCAAGGCACCCGACTATGGATAATGAGTTGCTTGTGCTTAATATTATTTTTTGGTTATTCAGTTCTGCCCCCTGTTACGGGGCTCATCAATTTTCCGGGGATACACTCCTAAAATCGACAACAACTATGTGAAGGAGTGCTCGAATCATCAAATTATCATCCAAGTTCTGCAATTACATCTAACTTTGCTATACACGTCAATTAGGCAATATTCCCACTCGTGGACGTGCACTGCTGTTATTTTTGTTATCCCTGCTGTTGAGTTTGATAATATCCCATTTAGTTCATTTTGTTAATATTTTGTTTCCTATTGAGTTTGTTCCCCGTTCCCCTATTGAGTCTTTTATAAGCCCTGTTGGGCCATGCACACAATACTATATAAAGCCATCACTGTACCTGGTAAACGTAGAGAAGTAATATTTCATTTTTCCTCATCTCTCATCTCTACTATCTCTCTCTTTCTGTCCTCGGTCACTCTCTCTCCCTCTCTCTCTGTAACCTCGGTCTCTCTACGTCCTCAGTCTTTCCCTTCTGTTTTCTCTCAATTTCCCCATTCCCTTTTCCCCTTATCCCACCTGCCCCCTCCGTTTGCTTTGCTAGAACTCTCCTCTCCCTCCATTCTCTTCATCTTCGACTATGATTTACAAGTTGCCGCCATGAAGCACACATCAAATTGCCTTGTGTATAGATTTAATTCAAATTTCTGGCATGAGAAGTGATGTAATATTTGGGAGGAATGATAGATAGCATCGTTAACTTGATGGTACACACAAGATAATGAAATCTTTCTAATATATATTTGAATTATTAACATTGATGAGGTTATTGCGTAATTATTTTTCTATCATTACTGAAAATGATTCGTTATCTAAGTATTTAATTAGCTCTTATAATCATTGTGATTGAATGAAATTTTGATGGGGAATGATTAAAACTCATGAGCATAATATACAAAATCATTTGCATGACTCTTTAAACAATATACAATTCAGTGGTCCTAATATGGCAGGTCAAATAAAAATAATCTTGTTAACTCTGATCAATAATAATCAGTTTTATCGAATTGTCAAAACTAGCAATCTCTATATCTACTAGCACGTTCACTCTGGTTACATTGTTCTTTAGTTAGGTTATTGTGATTGCCCATTTTCTGACAACTTGTCTCTTTTGATAAGGAAGCTCTCTAGAAATTTATTGCGTGATAATTTATTTATTCTGACAAGATAATCTTCTTAAACTGATTGTTTGATAATCTATTTGTCTTGATACAATAATCTTTTGATACAATAGTCTGAATTCTAATATTTAAGTTCGGGTTTACTTATTCTGGTGACGGACCCATCAACATCACAAGGTACGAGGAAGAGACTGAGCTTTGAATTGGGATAGTGTTACGGGCCTCTATCCGTCCACCACTCTGACTACATCACCGAGACAGCTGACCACTCGGAAGAGCTCACGACAACACCAGGCTCCACCTAAATTTTGGGATTTCATTTAAGTACTATTTATGTTATTTTCTTTTTCATTTGCTATTAGTATTTCATCATAGTAGATGCAATTAGCATCTTATCAGTAGATTGTTAGGAATATATTCAGTTAGCATCTTTATTTTATTTTGCCTTGCTGTTACAGGATATTAGATATATATATAAATCCTCACTATACTCGTACAAGGGGGAGAGAATATACTGGCTACTTTTCTTTTCTTGACTCTCTCACACTTTCCTTACTAATTCCCCTCTATTCTCCCCGCTCTTCTTTTCCACTTGTCAAACTCCCCTCTCCAACTCCCTATTTCTCTCCCCATTTGCTTCAACTTCTTCTTCTTACAGATTATAACCTAGTGCCTGTCACGAACCCAAATCCGGGATATTACAGTGTCACGAACCCGAACCAAAGCAGGCCGATTAAATAATTAATTGTGATTTCTAAAATCTAAACTCCCAAATGAATTTTTCTTTTTAAAAAACAGATAATACTAAATCCCAAAATTCGGGTGTGACAAACCAAAACATACACTTAACAAAATTAAAATCCTCACAGGACCTC
>JAOVVI020005912.1:0-16049 GCA_028571085.2 Nepenthes alata
GTTTTATTTATCAAAGAAGCATTTTTAAAATAAAAGTACACAAATAGACCATAAGGAGCCTTTTTTTGTCAATCCATTGAGCCGATTAAAGAAACTTGGAAAAGAAGAGCAAAGTCAAATTTTTAAAAGGTTAAAATATATGTATATATTCAAATATATATATATATTAAAAAAAGGAAAAATAAATAAAATAAATAAAAGAAATAAAAAGAAAAAAAACAAAAAGAAGAAGAAAAAAAAAGTAAAATCAGTAGGAGACTAGAAGTCTCCCACCGCCTCACTCTCCTCTATAAATAGAGAACAGTAAGGCAAAGTTTGGGATAGTGAGTTTGTAGAAAGAGAGGGGGAGGAAAGAGACAAGGAGAGATAAAAACAGAGAGCAGTAGAGCGAAACAAGGTATAGTAGAAAAACAGAGGGAGAACAACATGCTGTAGGCGAAGGAGAGGAAAGAGAAAAACAAATGGAGGAAGTCTGGTAAAAATTTAGGGTGGTAGTTTTTATTTCAAAAATTTTAATATTTTAATATAGTAGGTTCTATTCAGATTTATTATTTTGTACCTACAAATCTCAACTTAATATGAAATTTATTTCCAGATTAGCTCAACTCTATCAATTTCATACCTTTTGTCTTTTATTCTCACTTGTTCGTTTAGTTTCGAGTTTGATGCGACTTAGATTCAGGATTTATGAAAACTTAATTAATACTAAGTCTGTGAGTAAATTACACATTAATTATTGACATCCCGAATTTACACATCACAATTTGATTGATACGAATATTGAAAGAAAGTTGAATTTTTCTTCTTCCACTCAAATCATTTATTCATTCTCTCTTCTTAATAAAAGAGAATACAGTAAAGAAAGAGTATGAGGATGTGGTTCTTTCGAAAACGGTCCTCCCCTTTACGTTTCCCACAGGGGATCTCTTTATAGCCGTCTCTCCCCTGGCACACATGATTAGATCATTCAGACGAAAAAAGGTTCTGATCCGTTGCCGCCGGTTTGATCCGTTGCGGCCTGTTTGATCCGTTGCGGCCGGTTTGATCCGTTGCGGCCGGTTTGATCCGTTGCGACCGGTTATCAGGATCAGCTCTTTCCACGTGTCAAGAAAACCGTAGTAGTTTTCTTGATCCCAAATAACTCTATGACCCAATGGGCCTTCTTCAGTGGGCCGTTCTTTCATGTTAAAATCAACCCATATGTCGTTGTACCCATCAGAGTTTATATCGAAATCTTACAATTTTACGTTATGTTGTGCTGCAAAAATTAATACGTTACGACTAATCATCAAAATCATCTAATAATTTTATATTTCTATTATTTAATTTCCTATATTTTATTTTATTTTTTTATTTTGAGCCTTGGAAGATTGAACCATTGCTACTCTTTTAATTTATTATTTCTATTATTTAAATCTTGTACTTTATTTACTGTCTTTTTATTTTCTTGAGCCTGGGATAGTTGAGTCCCCACCACTTTTTTAATTTTATATTTATGTATTTTAAGTTTCTACACTTTAATTTCTGTCGCTACCGGATGACATAGCCATCATAAGCATTTTAATTTCCAACTATTTAAAATTTTATTATTTAATATTTTGCATCTTTTAGTTAATTCCCACAACTGTTATGGCCAACCGAATTATCACCATTTTAATGTTTTAATTTTTTTGTTAATATTTTTAAAATATAAAATAGTTAAGAAATTAGTTTTATATAGAAAATCAACTCCTATAAATACGATACCCGACTTACAGGAAAAATTACACCGAACTCTCGTGCACTTACGAGATTAAAAAGAGAACCATACTTATTGAGGTTTACTCAGGTCATATGGTAACCAATCTTTTCCAATATTGGGCAGTCAAAAAAATCTACAGATCTAGAAAATCATAATCAAGTCCTTTCTTGAACATGATTCACCAAGTGCATAACAAAGACAGGGATAAAAGACTATACAAGGTGCAGGATACGCATGTTGTGAAGATATATTGTAGAAGGCATTATCAAAATAATTGAGGATATTTGGATTTCTTTTTAGTCAAGGCTTTCAATGTAATAATTAAAGGTGCCTAAAACAATCATTCATCTGGTGCCATCCTGCCTTGATTTGGTATCAAAGTGAATCTACTTGCCCCCAAAGCTAGTTGTTGGGACTTGTCAGAAGTGAAATATACTTATCAGTCTCACCAAAGTCATTTGATGCTTTTGTCATCTTTTATCATCCATGACTAACTTCCCCTTCCCTTTATAAAATTGCAACTCCAAAAAAGTAGTCCAGTCAACTCCAATTTCTGTTCCCTTACACAAATGACATCAAAACAAAACTTCACATCCCAAGCAGACCTACTTGGCCAAAGCAAAATTGACTTGCAGCAGCAAAACCTGGAAATATAAAACTTGCTAACACAACCAGAATTAATTTGTAATTCTCTTCACCGATTGCATGACAGCATGATATAGAACAGTAGAAGGAAAAACGAATAGAGATGAGAGGAAGGGGACAGTAGGGAGAGCAGAATATAACATAGGGGAGAAGAGAGATGGAAATAGAGAGGAGGAGAGCAATGAACATTTCAGTAGCATTCCTTGAATTCACTCCAAAACTTGATGGTCCTCCATTTAGCTACAATATATTAGTTGTTGCTCATTTATACAAATCATATTCCAACGTTGCCAGCCCTCACCATCTTATGGATGCATGTATTGGGGGGATTCTAAAAAAAATTTAGGAATGGAAGAAATAATGCAAACTTTGTTTAAAAATAGTAATGCTGATCACATCGTCCTTCAAGCTTTCCTTAGCACCTCTAATTTTGGGGATTTTATCATTATGGCAGTGCAGCCCAAGTCAAGAGAGTTGCAGTAAATAGCCAAGAGTCCAATTAAAATTTCATCAACCCTCATAACATGGATTCAAGACTAGATTCGTACAGATATAGCCTACAAGATGGCTGAAGAGCAGTAAAATTCAATGTAGTCAACCCTACTTAGGGGAAAAACTTAGTTTGGTCGGTTTGGTTTTCGTTCAGGCAGTTGTTTATCTTAATGTCCCTAAGATTAAAAGAGATTTAAATAAAGAGAAGAAAAAAGGAAATAACACAAGCATCATCACACAGAGAATCATTGAAGGCCAGATCATGTGGTTGGCAAGCTCTCCTTTCACTTGCTAAGGTGATCATTGTCCGTCCCAATCAATGGCATGCACAAAAGAAGTATGTCAAGCACAAATTCCAATTTTCAGCAGTTCAAACCAAGCAGCAAGAACATGTGCTTGGCTTATGTAGACTAGGCTAAAAAGAATTGCCGGACAAGGAGAACCCCAACCAGGTTAACTAGTATTTTAGTCAAATTAAAGTCCCACTTCTATTTCAAGCTAAAGTGAACTTGCTTCTATTGTGGTAAAAAAGAACGTCTCATCCTCCATCTGCCATCCAACACAAAGGTGCTGAGGAACTCATCTGCCATCCAACGCAAAGGTGCTGAGGAACTTTGTATATAATAAGACACCTACAAGAACCATATATCTAACAAGTAAACTGGCTTTTATTTGAATCATAATATCTGACAATTTACGCATAGATTCAGTCTCTTTTTTCCTTTTAATTGAGATTTGCATGGAGACTCACACCCACAGCCCAAGGACACTTGAACCTTGGTCCTTCCTAGAAAAGGAAAGGGAAGAACTACCCGCTCTACTTGTAACTGAACCCTTACAAACTGATATAATCTTTCTGCCAAAATCAACTTTGTATAATGCGTTGAGCACATGCTCTATTACAAGAAAATACTTCATTGCCATCATAGAGATTTTGACATACCACTATAAATTGTCATAACTATCTCAAGTTAGTCATAATCTCTACAACATGATTTGTGTTACTATTATCATCATTCCACTGACAAACAACAAAGATAACCCCCCACCACCTCCAGCATCCCTTGCCAAGATCATCACCATCCACCAAACAAATGTTCAGGAAAACAAGTAGGATGAATGAAAACCTTCCAACTCCCATCACTGACAACAAAAAAATGCTTGTTGTTCTCCTCTCCATGTCTCTGTTTCTATCTGTTCAAATTTTTTTATTTGACTTCTTTCATTGAATAATTGGTAGAATATATGGACTTTTGCACTATGTAAAAAATTTTCAGTGAGTGTTTATCAAGTTTTAGAAGGTCGTCTTCAACTGAAAAATTGTACTTGTTTATGGTGTAGTTATATTAAACAATTGTGTTTTTGGTAGATATGTAGATAATTGCATTAATAATTGTTGAAACTATGACATATAGTTTCCCATTTATGGGAAACAACACTGAATGATGATGGAATTCTGACCCATTTTAGAATTTTTGTAGTGAATTTACTAGAATTTTGGTTTAACATAATCAATTCCCAATTAACAAGGCCGGCCCACTATCTTATTCATGAGGAAATTTAAATGAATTTTCAAAAATATGATGCAACATTTCAATTTAAACTTTCGCTGACAATTTAGCATCACGAAATACAAGCAAATCCATAGATTTAATACAATTTGCAACTTGAACGTGATGCCATGACCGTCCTTATATTTGCCAACGCTACACCTATGACACCACAACTTAAGCCAAGGAGAAAATCTCACAGCTGCAGTGTACTATTTGTATTGGAATGCATTGACTCTAGGTTACCTCATCCTGAAAGAGCATCCAAAAATGAACTAGCTACTGATATAGAAGAAACAATATAATGGAGGGTTTTGCTGGGGTGATCATGGTTAAGCTCAATGTGTGACTGCCATTCGGCTTGAGTTTCAGGAGATTCTGTATGAGACTCAAGTTACCGGAGTCCTTGATTGCATCTATGAATTTGGTTGCTTGACTATGCTGTTCGTGCCTTGTAAAGTAATTCCCACAAAACAAAATCTTAGATGATGTCAGCAAAGTATTTGCCACATAATAGTTCATTGCTACAACTATGACACTGATGTGGCCAGAAATTTGATTCTGGCAAGCTATGAAGAGGCAGGAAGAACAGGAAGTAGGGACTGGGAAATAGGCAAAGAAGAGAAAATGAATAAGGGATGAGTTAAGGTTAAATACAGAGGAAAGCTAGAGAACACAAGTAAAGAGATGAATAAATTGTAGCAAGATCTCACTTAATAATTGCATGTTCAGCACAGGGGATTTACATGCTTAATCTAGGTGATTCCAATTCATCAACAACACATGAAGAAAGTGACAAACCTATGAAAGAACTAGTTTTATTAGAATTATCAAAGATACAATTAAAAGTTAAAGTTACCAAAAAGCAACACAAGTCCATAATCTGATCTGATTAGCTCCTAGAATACTGCCTCCAATATACATTTGGGAAAACTATTATATAGGGATGATCATCCTCCAATCTCCATAATGACTCAATTTTAATTGTTAAAGAACTTCTAAACTTCAAATAGAAATTAACTAATAGGAATGAGGTAACAGCGGAATATGAGTTGAGGACAAGGATTTTAGTTTTCAGAAACCCAGTGAACAAGATATTGCTCTCCAGCACAGGCAACGTTCTGAAATCCGTTAATTGTTAGGCTACCAAAGCACCACAGAGAAGATGGAAATCAAAGTAGTATACAACTTTTGAACTCAAGAATTTTCATGAAATGAAAGTTTTGCATAACCAAAAATATTTGTGCTGAGTTTAGCTTTGCTAATTGAAAAGAAATCTGATTTCTTTCACAATCTTTCTTCTTATCCATCTTTCACACTAAAAACTCCAGCAATATCGAATTCTTCATACCCCACACCATTCTATTTGGATATATCTAGATCCCTACCATGTTATCTGCTGCAATATTTGAAGTTGTCCAATTATTTAGCAGAAGCTTTCGTATATCAGCAATCCCAGTTGTCTACTAATAATTTATAGAGAGGATAAATGATCAGGCTTTAGAAATCCTTGCTAAAAAATAAGCAGGCCCCTCAAATAGTCTACATGTAGAAGGAAAGCTGAGCTTGCTGTTTACAGAATAGAAGATTGATTTACACACAATCCACATCTAGATTGGCAAACTCAAATTACTTGAAATAAACCACAATTTAAATTCTGGAAATGTGCTCCTTAATTATACATCACAAAAATTCTGACATCAAAATGGAGATGGTTAACAAAAATAAGATGCAAATCTCCAATGCAGTTCTAAGCAGTAGACCACAGTCAACCAAAAAATACAAGAATTGCAGGCAGCACATATAAATCAATTCCAATTTGAAGACTGAGAACATTCTCACCTGTACAAAGTAGAACGACTGAAATTACGCCTCAGGAATTTGACAACATGCTCCAATGTTCGGCATAGAATGGGAATTGAGGCAACTAGAATGGTTTCAGCATCACCATGTTAAGATCGAGGAAGAAAATAGCCTACAATTCTATCATGCGATTCAATTTGAGACCAGGAGATGCTCACATTTGAGGCAAAGATGAGAGACAACAAGTATAAGTGAATAAATGAAGTAGATAAAATCTTTGGCTGCAATAACTGACTGTAACCACACTTGAACAGCTTGCAAATTCCATGCCCTAGGCTTCTGCATTCAAAATATTCTGACGAATTAATATACGAAAAAAACAAAGTAACAATTAGTTACTATAACCGAACAGTTCAAATTTTGGGTCAAAATATTCTATTTTTCCAGGTGAACAATTTTTAATTTCACAGTCACCAGACCCGACTCATATATATAAGAATATATATATTTTTTAATATATTTCTCATTTATTTTTATTACGGGATACATCAAAAACAACTTCATAATTGAAGTTGTACGTCTTTTCTTTTTCCCTTATATTGTTCTATATTATAAATCATGCACTTAATTATTTTCTCTCTTTACAATGTGTAAATTTTTGTAATTATATATAAACTTACTAATTTGAAGTTGTAATTCACCTCCTGTATATCGTGCAAATGCTTTGAAGCTATTGTTTTTATATTTGCAATAAATGCTAGTTATTCATTTAATTACTTAGTAGGATTTAAAAAAAAAAAGCTGAAAAAAAAGACCCGAACTGGTTTGATCAGTCAAACTGGTTCATTTACGGTTCAAAATATAACTGAAACTGTATGATCAGTGCAGTTCAAAAATCTTGTTCACCGTTTGATCACCCCTATCAATGACTACAAGATCAGAAAACAACAAGAACCAGGATAGGCTTACCCCATACAGTGTGTACAAGGAGTACAATGAGGAACATCCTGTGCCAATAAAGGACAGGCGATATGCCCGGTTGGAAAGATTCTTAGGTACAATGGGTAGTATTGAAAGCAAAGCTAAAACAAATACCTGCAACAAGCAAGAAAGATGAGCAACAAACATCCACCAAATGTCAATTGAGACATTCAATTGAATCCCAATTGTGACAATAATCAATTCAGCACATGTAAAGGGACCAATGATGGGCCTTGTAACAGTTTCATGCAACAAAAGCATGTGAAGAGTGTGAGTTTAGTGTATGAGTAGTGGGCGTGTTACAGTAACAGCTCTTCAGTTTCTGAGATTTGATTCAGGAAAGGACCAAGGGGCTTGGTCACAAAGCCCAACCTATCCAGAAGTCTACGAATATACGCTTTATGTAAGGCTAAGTGCTACACAGAACGTAGAAGTGTGGTGGGATACAGCTTAGGGCCCACATTAGCTAGCTCTAGAATCCAATATTACCTACAGAAGGTCCATGCCTTGATGAGGGTATCAATACTTTATCTCAAATTGAATATGTGAAACTTCTTTGTTGAATATGCTAGCAATTAACAAAGTATTTTATCTCCTTTCCAGCCTGAGTTGGAAAAGGGACCAAGGGGCTTGGTGGTTAGTTTTGTAGCCAACTCAAGATATTACACCAAGAAACATACTTTGATATGAAATATGATTTCTTCTAATATTTTCACATTTGAAATTAGAATATGGGATCTAGATACTACTCCATTGTAAAAAATATTCATCACATTCAATCATAGATGCAAATAGCGGCAGATATATTTCGATATTAGATATATTTCGATATTATTCTAATATATTTCCATATTGACGATATATTTCGATATATCAGCCAATATTCAACATATTGGCTGATGTTGGCCTATCAGCTTAAGATTTTTAGATAATTTTTTCTTTCCAATATATTCGAATTAATACGCATTATCCGATATACCTTATACCAATACCGATATTTTCATCCGTGCATTCAATTAAACAATTAGGAATGGTCCTAGTATAAAAGAAGGGCACCCCTCCCACCTTCCTCTCAGACATGTCCATGTGCAGTAGTATGAGGTCAGGAGAGAGGTGATTATTTACTGTCTCAAGCACAGTTAAGCCATAGTCTGATTGCCAAAGTAACAAATGTCATCCAGCGGCATACACCACAAAGAGGGGAGCGGGAGGCATTATGAATGAGGAATGACTTAAGCCCCTTTACGAGCATAAATAATGTCCAGTGAGCATAAATAATGTCCAGTGAGCATATATATGTCCAGAAATTCGTCTTCATGTCTCAATTTTGCCAATGCTTTTCTATGTATGGGGAGATACCCAGTTGACTATTTATGCAGGAATATATATTTGTGGATATGTAATTTCTATACCCAAGCATTGACAGAAAATTGGATGGTTTGTCGATCCCAGCGCATGGCAGGTGGATTTGGACGTGAGGCTCCTGAGGATCCAGATGTTCTAGTACTTGACCCTGCAACATAGAATGAAACTTCCTTCAAAAAATGCAAGATTTTCCTCTTTTGAAGAGGCAATAAAAAAAAAAGCTGCTTTGCACAACTGAGTTTGCTAAGATGTGTGTGTTTTAGGCAGTAATAATTGACTATGGAATTCTCTACCTGAGCTACGATGTTGTGCTTGGTCATTTGCAGGTGTTGACGATGATGTAGGTGGTGGTGCTTGTCTAGATGATTGAGAGGAACCGCTTAGAGACATTGACTCAACCACAAGACTGGGATCCTGATTGGGAAACAGGAACAGAAAAAAAAATGGAGGACAAGTAAAGCAAAGTGACAGGAAAAGGCAAAGATGCATGCTGAAAGATGACATGCATACAAGGGCAACGGTGGCAAAAGAAAGAAAAATAATCTCGCTCTCTCCTGTCATTAACTCTTGAAACTCTTGGAAAGCTCTCAAGCAGTCTACCTATCGCAACAGTCACAGAGCATATAATTGAATCAATTTTGTTAAAATGCGCTATTTTGATGGAGCAGGAGGAAATTTCTTGATCCTCCGTGAGTACGCCTTCTTTGTCTAGCTTTAAAGGAATGTTAATCTCTCAATCTTCTTGAACAACTTTTGTCTTTAACTTTTAGGTTTCATAACAAGTCAAAGGAGCAGCAAATCCAACATCTATAAATCCAGCAATCTCACTGTATGGGATGCGTGTATTTAACACACTCCCAGAGTGAGGTTGATCAACTCAGGAATCCTATAAAGCTTCATTAATAGAAGAAAATCTAGAAAAGACAGACACTTGAACTTTCTGTGCTTTTTTCTGCTTTAATGCTCCAGAATTAAGTCACTATATGATTATATCCGCTATTTGAGAAATGGGCGACGATGCTGATTACGAATTATCCGAAGAAGATCGTTTAACCGTAGCAAGAACACGAAAAATTGAGCGTCCCTACGGCCAATCCAGCAGCAATACGGAAGCGGGACCACCACCCAATAGCATGTTGCCGCATGACAATATAATAAAAATCAAGCTCAAAACAAAAAAGAGAGAATGGATGAAGGAAATAAAGGAAGACAGAAGAAGAAAAAACAAGAAAGACAATACAAAATAAAGAAGAACCTCTATTTTCTTGATCCGCAGGCAAAATGAACAATAGTTTATATCTAAGCATCAAAATATCTTATCATTATCAGTTAAACAAAAATGAAACCAGAAAAACTGCATCACAAATCCCATACAGTTGAAATTAAACTTCAAGCTACCTCTCCAAAACGCTGTGAACCAGAATCGAATTGTAACAATCCAGCACAGTTATTCAAGATGAAAATAACTGGATCAACTAACTTCCCAAGAGAAAGCTCATTTTCCACAAGAAATTAAATAAATCAAGAAGACAAAAAAAATCCAAAAGTTTGAATCTTTAACAGCAAAAATACAAAGAACACAGATAATATTGCCAATGATGTACATAAGATAATAATGGAACCTAAGCACAACAATGGAGGCAGTAATTGCACATCTATGGACGAAAATTGAATTGGTCTTCATGAAAGCATTATAGCCAAAAACAAGTGGTCAACTACAAGGGAAGCCACCAAAGTGCTCTCTTTCCATTCCCAGATACACGGTAAAAATCACATAAACAAATAAATGAAATCCAAGGTCTTAACTACACTTCAATCTAACTCACTGACATGTCCACAACCAGAATTTAAAAATAAAAATGAAGCACATGTTTATTCCAGGTAAGGATCATTTGATCAAACCACAAGCCTGCTTCCCAAAGAAACAGTAATTTCATCCTAGTAACAAAAGAACACAAGAAGGTTACAAAAAGTACCCAAAACTATCCTTTTTAGGGCACATTTGGCTCATGTGAATGAGCTGTATAAGTAGGAACCTGAACGGATAAATGCAAATAGAGGGATTTAATGGTTAGTCAATGCTGGTTCTTCGTACTCCACCACATTCATCCCACTTCACTCATTTTTGCACCCACACCTCGTTAAATATTCAAATGAAATACTATAGAATGTCTGACCCAATTTCTTCATAGATTAATACTTCTTCCATCAAGTGCATACCAAAATGTGTATGAAGTACCAATATCATTCTCACTCCTTAAATTACCACCTACCAAGCGGGCTCTTAGTAGCAATAACACATATCCTAATTCCTGTGCGATGGTTTCATTCCTTCATGAAGGAATTAACCTCTACCGAAAAAGATCAGGATAGACCCTATAAGCCAAACAACAGACATAAATAAATCACTGACAAAAGAATTACGCATCCATTTGGTCTAAGACAAAAAACACAAAACCAGATGATTAAAAAAAAACCTAAATTTTCAAATTCCACAGATGAGATGTAACAAAACACAGGAATCACTGATAACTAAACTGAGCATCCCATAGGTCTAAGACACAAATACACAACACTCATATGATAAAACTACTTTTTTAAAAATCCCACAAAAACAATTAATCAAACGCACAGGAATCACTGACAATTACGAATACACTGGGTCTAAGACACGATCGCAGACCTCAGATGATAAGACAACTTCATTCCCACAGTTCCAGCGGGCATTAACCCAATTTAGAAGATCCGGACAGTGACCATCAACAAAAAGTCAGACAAAAATCACAGATAATCAACTCATGTAACCACGAATTTTAGATACATTAACAAAATAGAAAGAACTTCTACACAACCTATAAAACAAAAACCAGAAACCTAAGATTTAACAAAACCCACAACACAAATGCTTGAAAATCTAATCAAAACTACCAAAATTCACAATTCTAAGAGCATAAGAGAGGCACGTGGGCACGGACTATATAGCGTTGATAGAACTTGCACTTGAAATGATCGACGACGTCGGAACGAGAGGCCATGTGGGGAGGAATTAGTATGTTTGACCAGTACTCTGCCCATCTTGGGTCATTCTCGTAGTCATACGCTGCCGCCGCTATTCGTTTTAGTTTCTGAACCTCGTCTTCTTCTCCCATCCTCTCTGTGGTCCGAGATGCCGCTCAGATTGGACGCTAACGATTCTGATTCCCCAGTCTTCGCGCTTGTCAATGGAACTGGTGAAGGCGAGCCCTAAAATGTGTCCGTAATATGGCAAATCATTTCTCTCTGATCCACAAGAAAACGATGCCGTTTTCGATTGCCTGACTGCAGGATGACCTTTTTGGGTGCAAACAAGAGGAATCCTTGCTCTTAGTGGATATTAGATAAGCGTCCACTTGTGCCATAGAGTTGATAATCATAAATTCAAATTCATAAAGTAAGACCTTGAAAAAAAAAAATTATTTTTAATTATATAATATAATGATCTAAATTTAATTATTGATCAATTATTATCAACAATATTATTTTATTTTTATTATCATAAAAAATTTTATACACATACAATAAATTTTACTACTTAAAAAATTATTTTATGTTTTACTTTGGGTGCATGTCATGTAAACTCATATAAGGTTGGCCTCACAAACTCATTCCTAATTAAAATTTAGAAGATCATCTAATTTAATAGACATTTTTATGATTACTTATTGATGGGTCATGATGCCAAAGGTTCATAAAAGAGCGGCCCAAAAGTTGAAACCATATTCCGAAAGGCCCAAATGGTTAAAATAGTTCGAGAGATTAAACACGGCCTAAAAAATTTGAGGACTCCTTAGACTCCCCATTGAAGTTTGAGAAGGCTTAACGCTGATAGTCCTCGGACTAAACAAAGCCAAGAAGACTTTGCCTAGGCGAGGACTATCTCTTCATATCTGAATCGCCAGATCAGGGGACAAAGGGGCCAAGGCGACCGAGCACGTCAGCTCACATCATTCCCCCCCATTTTTTCTCTTCCTGTCACGTCATACTTATCAAACTTAACGCAAAACTACCAGCTCACCAGTGTGTTGCACAATTCCGTCCATCCGAGCATATTGAGAGGGACCAATAAGTGACCTCGGACTTTCGTTATACGACAGCCAAAATTCACCCGGACGCAACACTTATATTTTGATAATAATAGATTTAAATAAATTCTTTTACACATTTGAGTTTATAAATTTATTTTATCCATTTAATCAAAACAAATCTTTCATATGAATGAAATGGAACCTCATTGACAAAATGCAATTCATTCAACCTCAAACCAATAATTGACATGTTTAATTAAGGTTATATTATAATATAAATAAATCTATTTTTAACCTAAAAAAATTTAATTACCTTAAGTAATATCATTCAAACTTTGAACAAAGTTAGGATATTATTCAAATTAGAATCTCCTCCAATCATCTTTTACTTTATTATCGCACATTATGTTTAGTAAATACTTTCTCTTTTATAAAAATTATCCAATAATAACAATAAAATTTTTATATCTCATCAAATGGGGTAGACAATATGAATTTGTATTTATTATACTATTTAATTTAGTACAATATCTTTTGAAAACAAAATAAATTTTTAGATTATTATGATATTAAAATTATACCCATTAATTTATACATCATGACAGGTTAATTGTAATATACATAGCCCACGACCCCAACCTGAGATTGACTCAATGTGAAAGGTTTGAAACTGAAAATTTTAGTATCGAAACAAGGAGGAAGACAGTGACAAACGGCTGAGGTGAGAAGGGAGAGAGAGATGTGTGGGTGAGGTGTGCAGGAAGAAGAAGGACGCAACTCAGTTATTCAATTCATTATTTGATGCTATTGAATTACAAACGGCTTCTACGTATATAATACAAAGTAAGCAGGAGAAGTAAAAGGAAACAAAGAAAAAAAGAAAGAAAAGAAAAAAAGAAATACAAAATATGAAAATACTCGGATATATTCCCAAATATACTATTTCCAAATATACGTTCTAATTATGCTGTATTTTCTGATAGAAACCCAAAATTGCTCAATCAAAACCCAACTTGTCAAACCCACTTATCATTCTATACTTTCACCAAGTTGACACCAAGCTATAGCGCGACTATCATACATTTTCCTCATTGGAACAGGAAGATCCATTTCACCTTCTACAAGAAGATGGTGGAGAAGCATTATGCAACAATCTCGTAAGCTTTGAGTTGCTAAGGCCGGAAGGTATAATTTCTTCATCATTTTCCGCTGCATTTCTCCCTCCAGAGAGGAGGCCTGGCAGTTTCAATCCATTTTCAAGTTGTATGGCTTCCTCCAAACTTTTTATTGTCCTTTCAAAGCAAAAATACCTCCCACAAGCTCCATAATCCATGGCTTCATATACTTGGACGTGTGCCTTGGCTAATCGGCCTACGTCTTCTGTCGCCAACACTCCTCTTTGCATCATTGTGCGGCCCCCTGCACGGAAGATTTATTGAGACACATGCCTGAGTTGAAAAAGGCCCCGCATGAAAAAACTGGAAGACATCATTGTGACTTATGAATATATATTAGCTCATAATCATTGTATTCATAATGCAGCAATGCAAAGTTTACCTTTGAGGTAAGGAAGAGAGGTTTCATGGTGAAGAGCTGGGAATGAAGGAGCCATGACAAGGCCCGGGCACACTGTCACAAGCTTCACCTTCATATCCTTCGACTTGACCCATGCTGCCTTCTCCGCCCGTGTCTTCCCCAAGGCCAGCCATAGCTGCATTTGTTTTTCACATTCAAATCTCAAATAGTTAGATAACACGAGTACAAAAAATATGTTGAAATCATGCTGTGATCATGCAATAATATGGGGTTGAAGGAAGTCACCTAAAAAAGGGTCAAATTATTTTTAAATATATTGTTCCGTAGTTTTATTTTACATTATGTAAAATTTATTTTCGTAACTTGAATGCGTGACATAGTAGTCACATATTAACATATTAACCAAAAAAAAAGGTTACCTTATTTTCCCTGCAGAAATCTTCATCGCTCCAGGAATTCTCATCCAAAACCCTATCAAAGTTGTGAGGTTGCCATATAGAAGCCAGCAGGGAAGATGTTAATATGCATCTCTTCACATAAGCAGCCCTGCTACAGGCTTCAATTACATTCCTTGACCCTACTGTCTCAAGGAATGCTGTCCTTTCCTGAATATCATTGATAAATATTTTACTTTAATAAGATTAAGAAGATTGATCTCAAAATTACAGTAGCCTAATATTTGTCAAGTGAACGGGATGCACATTTAACAACAACAAAAAAAAGCCATTTTATTTCCCTCAGCTGACAAAAGAGTTGCCTGCCCCTTCTGAATAGCATGTCACTTCCACGTTTGGACCTACCAGTTGTTTTTACAAGATCTGTGCTTGATTTTTTTATAGTAAATTTATCATCAGCAGTAAATTAAAAAGTTAAATGTGTGATGTTGCATCAAAGTTTAGCATTAACTGCATGCTATAAACGTATTTTATTATATTATATTAACTTGTTAAATTTTTTTCATAAATATGACCGATAAATTATGTGTGTCGTGCAATATTATTTATTTCTTCAATGGGTAGTGATCCTTCTTAATTTATTAACACGATTATTAATCTTACCGTATTTGCATTAACATGTTCTCTGTTATAATAATACATCGATATAGCAGAGCAACACAATTTCACACTCAAAGAAATCATTCCATGTGATTTTCAAACGGGAAATAAAAAAGTAACGAGGAGTTGCACACTGATTATTACATCTCGTCTAATAAATTTGACTAAGATTATAATCATCTTAATAAATCATGTCAAATTTCAACATTATGAGTAGGGCCCAGAGGGGCTACAGCGCCTTTCTACCTTCCCACTGATTAGATTAAATAGATCTAACGGATAATATTTATCGAACGGTATCTCCCTCGGGCGTTGTAGGCCCCCGGTCTCCCTAATGCTTTAGTAAATTCTAGAAGAACCTCAGTATCGTTAAGCAAATTATAAAGTTTCCTAGTCCAAATGATTTCTATGTCACTGTAAATCTAAGAATGATTTGTTTTGTGTTCTATTTTATTTTATTTTATTTCATTTCATTTTGGACTTTGATATATTAAGATTATTTCCCATCAATACTTAGGAATAATAGAACTTATTTTAATTTTCTATTACCTAACGGCTATGGAGTATAATGATGACATTAGAATGGCCAGTTGGGTCTGCCCTTCGAGCTTCTGTTTGAATGGTAGATTTTCAAGAAGGTGACCCGAATCAGGTAGCTGACATCCCACGTCAACTCTCCCTCAAATAATTGGTTGCCATTATTTTAAAAATTGGCTCAAATATAATATATATATATATATATTTCAATTTTCTCATTTATTAGAGATTTAGTTGTAATAATCCCAATATATTTTGAATTTGAAATAAAACCATCTCT
>JAOVVI020005913.1:0-16049 GCA_028571085.2 Nepenthes alata
ACTCACGATTCTCTTATTTAACTTTCCCGATTAATTTCACAAAAACCCAATCCAATAATAATTACCGACAACTTTCCCTTCAATCAAATAATTATTTCAAAATATATACACATATACATCACGTATATATAATTATATATATATATATATATATATACACACACACACTCAGCTACTCACACACTCACACGGCTCCACACACAACCAATACACTCACGCACACCAGTAGCATGCACACACATAAGCACACACGGCAGCAACACTGCCAGTAGCTTCCACACACCCACACCGTTATATGTAGACATACACATGTACATATATATATACCCACACGTATACCCACCCATACACATGTTCTTATGTACATATGTATATTCCGTCTTCCGTATAGTATCACTGAACTATACGAATTTCTGCCAAAAGAGCACGAGGCTCTATTCACTTACCTATTTCCAATTTCCCCTACTCTCTGTTTCTCACCCGATTTCCTAACATCTCATACACAATCATATAACTCATTTTTCATATTTAAGCAAATGAAATCCAAAACATGAATTAATCCAAAACCGCAACTCCTTGTGACTCTTCAACACACTATTCAGAATCGGTAACCAAAACAGAGCATCGTCCTCTATTTCTCTTCCCGATTCAATTTCCATATACACAATTTCAACCACATCATGAAAATTCGAAGAATGGAAGGAGCAGATTATAATAGAGGCATATTTATTTTGCAGAGCAAGAAGAGAAATAACTGTAGAGGGATTTCACTTGCCAGATTACTGCAAACCCGACTAGGATTAGTTGCGACTTCGGTGGCCTTGGATAGTCACGGTGACAGCAGCAAAATCGACAACGGTGACTTCAAACTGAATTTGCGACGGCAATGAGCAACAGCAACGGTGACGGCAGCACAACTAGGGTTTTCATCTCCCGACTTCCTTGCCCACCCTTTCCTTAAATAGCAAATCGCATCGGTTCAAGCCATAACTTCTTCCTCCATCCTTGCTGCAACGCTCGCGCGCTGTTTCTCATTTCTCTCCTGTTCTTTCCCTCTTCTTCCTCTTTCCTTCTCCTTCATCTACGTTCGTTTCTCTCTCTCTCTCTTCACTACTTCTCCTTCTTTTTCTCTTATTATTATTATTATTATTATTATTATTATTATTATTATTATTATTATTATTATATTTTAATATATATACTTTTTAATATATATATATAATATATATATTTATATAATAATTTATTATTAATTATTTAATATCTATTATTATTTTATTCTATTTATTATTATTATATCCTTAATTTTTATATTATAATACTTATTATAATTATTATTTATTTTTAAGTATTATTAATATTTATTAGTATATATTTGACTCCCATTTATTATTATTATTATTTTCATTTACTATTTATTATTAATTATTTCATACTCATTATTATTTATAATATTTATTAATATCAATATTTTAAATTATTTACTACTATATTAATTCTATTACTATATAACCCAAGTTGAACTATCGGGGTATTACATTAGGCACACAAATTCGGCCCCAAAATCTCAAGACTCCATCGGCTCGAACATTAAAATCAACTCTAGAGTCTTAATTCAAATTTTCAACAACATCAGCTAAGAACATGTCACTTATCTGAACTTTCTTGATCCGCTTCAATATCTCAAGTTGGATTCGAAAGTCTGACAGAATCATCCAATTTCCGTGGGCATATCTCTGGATATCACAATACTTCATACATTCTAACATCTCCATTTCCTTAATCTTCAAGTGAGCCACGTAACACTTTTGACAACTCAGAGCGTCCACTACCACATTGCCATTACCCAGTTGGTACTGAATTTCACAATCAAAGTCCTTTAGATAGTCCATCCATCTCCTCTGTCTCATATTCAATTCTTTTTGAAAAAAGAGATTCTTGAGGCTCTTGTAGCCCAAGTACACCATGAACTTTTCAGCGTACAAATAATGCCTTCAAATCTTTAGAACGAAAATTACCACTGCTAGCTTCAAATCGTGCGTCGCGTAGTTCTTCTCGTGGATCTTCAACTGCCTCAACTCATAGGCTATCAAATTTCCACATTGCAACAGAACACAGCCCAAGCTCGTCCTACTCGCACCGCAATAAATTTCAAACCCATGGAAACCATCCAGAATCATCAGAATCAGAGCGGATGTCAGTCGGTCCTTCAACACCTTGAAACTTTGCTCACATTCCTCAGTCTAAATAAACTTAACATCCTTCTTTGTTAATTGGGTCAGTGGCATAGAAATTCTAGAGAAATTTTTCACGAACCTCCAATAATAACCCGCCATCTCAAAGAAACTCCGGACTTTGGTTACCAATGACAGTCAGCTCCAATTAACAACCGCTTCAATCTTTTTGGGGTTAACAGAAATACCTCCCTTCGATATAACATGACCTAAAAATGTAACTTTCACTAGCCAAAATTTAGATTTCCTTGACTTGGCAAACAACTTTCCTCCCTATGCGTCTGGAGCATAATCCTCAAATGCATGTCATACTTATATAGCTCATCGAATAAATCAATATATTATCAATAAATACAACAATAAATTTATCCAAATAGTTGAAACACTCGATTCATCAAGTTCATAAAAATAGAAGGGGCATTTGACAACCCAAAAGATATAAATAGAAATTCATAATACACATACCTCGTTTGAAAGGACATTTTCGCTACGTCCTCCTTCTTGATTCTCAACTGGTGATACCCCGAACGAATATTAATTTTTGAAAATACCTACGCTCCTTGCAGTTGATCAAAAAGATTGTTAATCCTCGACAGCAGATACTTATTCTTAATGGAAATCTTGTTCAGCTCCCGGTAATCGATACAAAGCCATAACGATCCATCCTTATTCTTGACAAATAGCAATGGGGCACCCTAAGGAGATATGTTAAGCAAAATAAATCCTTTGTCGAAAAGCTCCGGTAATTGTTGTTTCAATTCTTTCAATTTGGTAGGCGCCATCCTATACGGTGCCTTCGAGACTAGTGCCAAACTAGAAACAATCTCAATCTTGAATTTAATTTCTTGATTGGGTGGCAACCTAGGCAATTCTTTAGGAAAGACATATTCAAACTCGCTAACCACCGAAATATCCTTAGCCGGCACACTATGACTTCCAACCGTGTAGGCATAAACCAGATAGGCTTGACATCCATCATCCATCAAATGAAGCTGAAATAAAACAAGGTGGTTCTTTCTGCATCACGCCCTGAAAATAGAATGGTTCGCATCCTAGAATGGCAAAGTGAACCTACTTATGAAAATAATCTATATTGGCATGATAATTCGCTAGCCAATCTATGCCCAAGATTATATCAAAGTCCTACATCTCCAATAAAATCAAATCCACCACCAACTGTATCCCATTAATCCAAACTTTACACCTCAGATACAAGATATCTGTAATCACCGACGATCCCGTTGGCGTAAAAATGACCAAAACATGATTCAAAATTCTCGGAGGGGACAACAATTTACTTGCAAATCTTGGGGACACAAAGGAATGAGTTGATCCCAAATTTAGAACATGAGCACGAGTATTAAAGATAGTGATGGTACCATCTACCACATTTGGTGACACCTCTACATCCCGAGTTGTGACTGCATAGGCCTTCCCTGGAACAACTGGCTTCTTCTCCACTGACCTCCTAGGAATGGGGCCATCCTTAATAATGTGGTCGAACTTGTCACAATTAAAATAAACCCCCAAACGTTTATAGTATGGCTTCCCTCTATGGAACCTCCCGCGGTAATCACATACATTAGCAGTCGCCGGCAGATTTGGCTCTATTGGCTTCTCCGCCTTCCTCTTCCCGTTATCTTCTGACTTCGACTTCTTACAAGGTTCTCTTGACCCCAAGCCTTAACCAGTGGCTAAACCTTCACGAAATCCAGCCTTCTTCTCAAAATATTTCTCTTGCTCTAACTCCTGCTAAAAAATCAGAGTGCGGTCCAAAATTTCTCCATAGTTGCACAACTTGTGTATGGCCAGCTGCTTCCTGATGTCGTTCCTCAGCCCGGATTGAAATGTTTTGGCTTTTCTTGCTAGGTCATCAACTATGTGCAAGGCATATCGGGACAATTCTATAAATTTGGTTTTATACTCGACTACGGTCCGTTTTCCTTGTCATAGCCGTGAGAACTCGTCCTCTTTATGCTCTCGCAAGCTGGTCAAAAAATATTTCTCGAAAAACACCTCCTTGAACATCTCCCAGGTGATCAGGTCCTCATCAGCGTACAGGGCTCTCTTTTGTATCGACCACTAGTGGTGAGTTTTGCCATCTAATTTGTACGCTAAGAAAGTCACATTGTCTTCTTCCGGGCAGCGAACAACGGTGAAAATTTTCTCGATTCTTCTGATCCATGCCTCCACCTTAGAAGAGTCTGGATCTCCTAAAAACTCTGGAGGCCTCTCATTGTTAAATTGATCAAAAACTATAACTCCTAGATTTGTTAGAGCTAGAGCCGGGACTGGGGCTGGTGCAGGATGATGATGTCCTTGAGCCATCATCTCCATAAGATCAGCCATTCTTCCCATGATATTCAGATATTTTTCCTCCCAATTTGGATGAGAATCGGCTCCAGTGCTTCTTCCTTAGCCAAACATTCAGAATCCCTATCAACATAACATCAACAATGAAATTAAATTTTTGCACCAAATCTAATAAAACTACTTAAACATAGATTTTGACCTATGCTTCGAGTCTAATCAAGATAACCAAAATATCAAACCAATTCAATCAACCCAAATCATAAGGCACCTCCCAAACCACTCTCTGATACTGCTTGTGACAGACCCCATTTACTGACTATTACCTGTCTTAATGTCTGTCAAACTAAATACAAATTATAAACATAAAATTTTATCAAAAAACTATCTATGTTCAAACCAAAAATCGGTAAGGTTTCGACTGTAAAATGGCCGTTTGTTTACACATCAACATGTATAATAGACAAATCTTCAATAATTTTCATAAATATAGGATCCACATCGCACCACAACCTTATGACACTGACAACAAACCAAGACATATTATCTTATCGGACTAAAATTCAGAAAGATGCCTACAAAAACCATCAAACCTATAAAACTGTTTTTCAATCCAAAACATGTATACTACACTCCTTCCATAGCATACATTTATTTCCTAGTAACAAAAAAAACATATATATAATCTCCTTGTTCAAAAAAATCATTGCTATACCAAAATTACAAAAGACAAGGCCTATTTTACATCAAGTAACACTTCAAGCTCTAAATTTAGGCAGTATGATACTTCATCCTTGCTAGTCAGGCATAATCTCGTATTGATCATCTGAGGGGCTAGCAAAAACAGTAATGAGTGAGCTAAATATTCAACAAGACATATATATATATATCAAGAGACATGCAAATTTATTTTTTGAATCATAATGGCATATATCGGAAGGAATATAGACGAATGAATAGCCATAAAATATGATCATAAAATAATGTGTTCATAATACCTTCTGAATGAATAGCCATAAAACATGATCATAAAGAAATGCATTCCTAAAACCTTCCAAATTTTGTTAATATATTTCTTTTCATTTTTTTAATTATCAAATCATGTTGAAAACTTATTTTTGTTTGAGATCAGGGCAAGTAGGTCTTACTGACTTAATGACCGATCGATCAAAATCTGAATTGTATTTGTACCTACACAATTAAAAGTCATCTCCTCCTATTCATGACCCAGATGCGGGCTGTCTACATATAATCTCTATAGACGAAGCCTTAGCCGCAAGCGGCCCAGAGCTGACAACAATCTTCCATTATAATATACTAAAATATACCAAAATATGTTATCTGATAGACATTTCTTAGTCCAATTTTTGAACTTCTTATTTTCTTAAAAAATTATACTATTAAGTCATTGTGTCTTTCATTCTCACCCTTTTTTTGAAAAACGGTCTATAAGTCCTTAATTTAATTACAAAATATCCATCCATAATTTTTTTTTCCATAAAGCTTGTATATTTACCTTTCCATGGTCATTTCTTAGATATGAGAGTTTCTCAATAATGCTGGTAAAATTAAACTATTTAGATAATAAAAAGAAACATGTAATATAAATATTAAATACATAATATATTTGAGCACAAAAAAAATGACATGAAAAAATTTAAAAATCATAAACTTGAAGCATAACCAAGTAGAAAAAAAATTTTTAGTTTTTAAATATGAAGATAAAATTTTCATAACGTGCATATTTAAATTACAAGAAAATAAACGGTGATTTTTTACAAATCTTACTATAAAAACATAGAGAAATAATAATATGCACATGTTTCACGTTCTTACGTCAAAATCCCAATTAGAATGAGCATTTGAACAATAACACTCAAAATGAATGAAATAAATAACAACAATTGAAGAAAAAACTTATAATGTACTTACCTTGGCCCGATCTACAAGTTCTCTTACTCGAATTGTTTGGATTCAAGGTCTTGGGACCTCTCCTTCACCTTCTCTCTCTTCCTACCTCTTTTCCTTCATCTCTCTCTCTCTCCTCCTGTTTCCTTTTGTGTAAAAATGGCAGAAAAAGGAAGCAGGTGTGCCTTATAACCACTATGGCGCTCAAGCGTCGCTTGGGCGTGAGTGGTCTGGAATCCGCGCTCAAGCACGCTTCAGGCACAGTTCGGGTGTAATGGTTCTGGAAAATGCGCTTGAGTGCACCTTAGGTGCTAATCGGGCACGACAATTTTGTAAATTGCGCCTCCAAGCGCACCTAAGGCGCCATTCAAGCGTCGGCCCTCCCACATCCATACATGCTTCCAATACTTAATTTTTTTACGTATGTTAAGTTTAATTTTGATTATATTAACTTAATTACTTTGTAATCATAACGTCTGGATAACGAAACCTCAAAAGTCTTAATATTCAGCAAAAAATTTAACAGACTAATTATCTAGAAAAGCTGAATTTTTTTAATAAAACTGATCCCAAAGGCTATTAACCCGAGATTAAAATTCAACAATTATTTAGTCAAGCTCTTTGCCATATCTGATAAATCTTAAATTCCAATTGAAATTAGACAACAATATTGTGGGAATAGCTGTAATAATTAGCTAAAAAATTCTAAACAAGTTTGGCATTAGGCTTTGAATTGAAGGAGCATATGTATTAATAAACCAAGATATTACTCGAATGGAAGGAATAGAGATATTAGTGAATCAAAAAAGTATCTTATAGTGAATTTCTACCCATTCCTCAAAATATTTGTCAAACTCCTGCATTGTTTCTTTGTCTCTTTTAGTAGAGTTTTGGATTTAATCATGTGACAAGCTATCATAACCTATGACCAGTCAAAAAACAGACAATTATTAGGCCATATATTATAGTTAGTTTCATCCAAAATCATATTAATGGCATGAATAAGATCATTTAAGACATAGTAAAAAATTAATAACGCTGGCTAAATTAGAAAAAACTGTTGGCGCGACTAGAACCAGCGCAAAAAATAGCGTGGGGTTGGTCATCACCTCCAAAGTTGCGGGAGTGTCAATGGTTGCTGGAAAATTCACCGAAAAGTCGGAGAGTCGTCGGTATCTAAAAGCTTGCCATGAAAGTTGCAAGAATAATGGCTGAGAAGGTGCCAGGGATGGATGGTCGTCGGCGGTGGGTTGCAGAAGGCTGGGGGTTGGGCGGAAGATGAAATGAAGCTGGCGAACCTGGGCATGAAAGTTAGGACACTAAAACTGGCGTTTGAGTTAAATTTTTTTTTTTTTTGAAATGAGGCACAAGTAACAGGAAACCCGTGGAACGATGTGTTTTGATCCAAAGAATGTTTAAAACGCTGCATTTCAATGATGAGGTCAAGACGCGGCCAAAGGTTATAACGGTCCATTTGAACAGCAATTGACTCAAAACGACGCGTTTTGAGTCTTCTTCTTCTTCAGCAGATTCCTGTAATGATGATTATTTTGGGTGACGATTGTGGTGAGACTGATCTTGTGCCGGTGAGACAAGGCATCGATGATTCCGGTGAGATTGGTGTCGTGCTGGTGAGACAGGGCGTCGATGACATTGGCTTGCAATGAGGATGAAGAACAGTGAATCGTTGGTCTCCTCGGAACTCATATGTTCCGGCACCGGAAAATAATCGTATCAACATAAATTCTAGATGGGTAATATAGATCCGAATATCTCTATAAATTTTATATGTATAAATTATACAATAAATTATCTTTTTAAAAGAATAATGCTAACTATACAGAAGGAAAGTTAGTAATTAGTTGCACAAATCATATCAATTAGTCTAATTTAGACAATATTAGTCAACCTAATACTAAAAATAAATTTTCTAAATTAGAAATGATATAATATGTTGACATATATGCTAACATTATATAACAAAATAAACATTAATATTTGTTATATTTACCACATTTAGGGTAAAATACAGGCTAAAAAATCTTTTTCTATAATATAAGTGTCATAAAATATAAATTATCCTATATTGTTATTAATAAAATCGATAAAATAGGTAAAGAATATTATAATTAGCAAAAATGAAGGAAAAGATTGTTTTTTTTTTTATTTTGTTTCATTCAATTCCATATCACTTCCCTTTGTTATAATGTTGTGTTACTTTATATAATGAAGAGGAAGAGGAAGGGAAAGGGAGAAACCTTCCCTCCCACCCACATCATCATAGACTTAAGAGTATCTTCTATGCCATTTTTATAACCCCTATCATCTTTTCTAATTTTAAGCGAACCATATTCACAAACGCAAACAAAGGAAAGAGAGCAAGTGAAAAGTGCAAATGAGAAAAGAGAATCTTATAAACCTAACACAACTTATTTGAATGTGATCCATCAAGTTGGCGATTTTTTATTATGTGTCTATAAGGCTTTTGAGGGTATTTTTTTGGTAAAAATTCTTCGCTATCTATTATATGTTCATCATCTTCGTGTCACCTTTGTAAAATGTGACACGTATGAGTTTTTTTTATCACCCACTTTGCGGAAGAGAAATTCTGATGGTGAGATTAAACTTCTGTGATTTTTGTTAATAAAAAAAGATATTTAGTCAATTTGTTGGGCTCATAATGCCTCTAGTTGTTTTAGTGGACAAAATCGGGTACTTTGCTAGTTTGTTGGACTTCAATGGGCTTGGGCTTTTATTGCTTCCAGTGATTTCCCTTAAGTTAATTTTGTCATCCAAATTTAAAATACTTAATCTTTGATCCCATAATCTCAAAAAAGTTAAACAAAAAAAATTATATCTAATGTACAAAAATTTGTTGAAGTGTTTCTCTATAATAAAGGCCAATGCCATTATTTGATATCAGAAAAACCACCTCCCAGATCCAAATAACCCCGATAAAGGGAAGTCAATTATCCATTCCAATGATCAATACGGCCAATAAGACAATACAGTTCCTAGGCTAATGCTAACTAGCATAGAATCCCTTATTAGATAATTATCACTCTTTCTTGACACCGTTGAAACTATTTGAAAACATCTTTAAAATGTATATTCCATTATAGGTAATATAACTTGTATTTATGAGGTATATAAACTATATTGTAGATTTGAAGAAGAATCTAAAGTATGACTAAACACTATAATCAAGTTTTATCCGTTTGCTAAGAAAAAAATTATTAGTCACTTTCATTAAATCTCAAATTTATATCAAATTGATGACAGGATATTAATGTTGTCAAATTCCTCACTGGTCTTTTCATCCGACTTTGAAGCGGTCCATGTATAGATAATAGACAACACATAACTTTCATCCCATGCTGAGACATTCTCCTACTTTCAATGCTTCACCCTCTCTAAAAGTTTCACTATAAGGACTGATTTTCATTTGTTGTTCATATTAGTTTTAATCTCTTTGGAGAAGAATGTACCATTAGAGGAGGATGAGAGCCCAACCGTAAATTTTTATGGGATGGTCATGACTCAAAAGGTTGTAGTCATTTCAGAGGTCATGATTCTTGAAAACATACTCATTTGCGGTTCTTATGGTTACTTGGTAAATTATTGTTGGGATTTACATGACAAATTAGGTAGTTCTGTGCATCAATATTCTCTAGTAGAAATCTCTCACACCTAATCTTATAAGGTATAAAACCCAAATTATATTTTTAATAATAATTAATTAAATTAAATTAATAAAAATATTGATATCAATTGAGATTTTCGATTAAAATTAATTTTTTGACCAAATCACATTAGATCAAGTAATGCTTGACCGAAATCTGGCCCATACATATGCATATTTTCAGATAAATTGGTCATATCCAATGTGTACCCAATAGATGCATATAATGTGGTACGTAATATACACTTAAGGGATATTCATACACCATACGATTTATACATTGGCACTTGATGCGCTCATAACAAGTGTATATGCATCAGAATCCTATATAAGGCCTACTTAATTGATTTTTAATTACTTTTGCTCAATTTTAGAAATAAGAGAGGGAAAGAGATGAGAGGAAGAGAGAGGGAAAGAGACGAGAGGAAGAGAAAGAGAGAATGCTATAGAAGGAGAAAGTAAGAGAAATCAAGAGGTTTTTTGTTAATTTTAGGTGTAAGGTAAATATATTTAAATTCACTTTCATTTGTTGCTAATATTTTTTACAATTTTGAGTATTTGTTATTTTTAATACTTCTACATATTCTAATTTCATATATAGCTTTTATACCTCACATATATATATTCCTATTTTCATTTCATATAATTTTTATAAATGCATGCGTTCAATTTGTGTATATTGTGTTTAAAAATTGATTTTCTACAATAATATTTATATATACCTTTAAATCATATTTAAATGCCATTTTATATCATTGATTATATATTTATATATATATATCTTATACTTAAAAGAAATTTGTAAAATTATACTAAATTTGTTGAATTATTGTAAATTTATGAAATTATATTTTTTGCATACCTATAATATGTATCATAAAATTTCTACATATTGTAAATTATGTAATACACTTCTTACATGTGTTTAACAAAATGCATACTAATATTCTAGCATATCAATGTGTTTGTGCATGTAAAATCTTTGAAGGAATATAAAAAAAGCTCTAAATAAGTTTGATAATAAAGATATATCTTTTTAATATAAGAAAATATAAAGAATATGTTTATATTTTAGTAGAATTTTTAGTTTAATTATATATAGACCATTATATAGAATTGATAAAATATATTATGACATATCAAAGTATATTATAAGTAAAATCAAATATTGTACATATCATTTATAAATCAGAAAAGTAACATTTAATTTTATCTATAAGATTATATGTAGATAGCTCATCTATGGTCTTAAATAGTAGCACAACTCGCATATGAATCTTAAATAGTAACGCACGGTATTTTATTATATAAAAATAATTATAATTTAAACTTTGATTATTCATCTTCGTTATTGAAATTATCACCAATTCTTGGCCCCTAAGTTTTTTGCATGATTTAAATATATTTTAGATATTATATAGGTTATGAAATTGATTATCAACTACAATTTTGCATGATATATTTGTGAATTAACATTATCATTTTTTTTATTTTTTAGTCATGTCATATTTCAATATATTTTTAATATATGTATGTTCAATTGTGAAAAATATATATCTTATAGAGCAATCAGTTCACTATTTGATTTTTACTAATATTTCAAATTAGAGAGTTTCGGCTTACTTGCAAGTGGTTTAGATCATGAAAATGCTATTCAATGATTAAAATTAGAATATTGAATTTCAGTTTATATATCATGTTTTTCAAAATAATAGTTTTAGAGCAATTATTTTTATTACAATTTATTAGTATTATAACATTCAATTTTTGGTAATATATATGTCGATGATTGAGTCTGACTTTGGTTTTTGTCTAGTAGAACAATTAAGTTATGATTTTAATTACTTTAATTTAGTATAGATATTTTTTCTTACTTATATTTTGATGTCATATATTGTTGATATTTAGAGCCACTTTTAGTTATAATATTTTGAGTCTTATGATTCAAATTATTACTTATTTTTGGATCGTTTATCAGTATTTGATACATTTAGATTTGTGTCCCTAATATTACCTTAGGTTTTGGTCGACAAAATAATTGAATAAAAAATGCAGGATAAAGACCTGATTTTAACTAATTATGGATTAATAATTCAATAATTAGATTTCGGGATAGAAAATGCGACACATCTGATATTATTTCTACTGTAAAACTTAATTTTATACCAATATCATGAGATGAATATGCTTAATTCCTAGCAATAAAAAGACAACTTCTATGGCCACTTTTGTACAACTAGGTACCACATTTTATTGTCTTTTATTCTCCACTTGCATTCCATAAATCATTGGTTTTGGAGCTAATGAATATATGATTGGTTTGTCCACTTGTCTTATTTATTATCAACCTGTTGCTTCTTCCAAATGTATTACCCTTAGCTAATGGTTCTCAAACAGAAATTACAGGCATAAGAAATATTTTTGGAGCCCTAATCTTATTTTATTTGATATTCTTCATGTTCTAAATTTTTCATTTATCCTATTATCTATTAGTCAAATAACAAAAAATTTATATTGTCTTGTCAAATTTTGTTCTTTTACTTACCATTTTAGGATCTCATGATAAAAAAAAATAATTAGTATGAGATATAAAATGGGTGGTCTATATTGCCTTGGCATCTCACCTACCTCTCCTCTAGCTTTCCAGTCTTCTACATCTCATATACTGTGGCACTATCATATTAACCATCCATCCTTACATGCTTTAAAGTATCAAGTTAAAGTTCTACACTATATCTTCTCTAGAATGTGACATTTGTCGACTTAGCAAATTTCAATGTGTCTCATTCCTTTCTAAAATTGTTAGTGATGTTTATAAGCTTCTTCTAATGTTGTTCCTATTATATAGCTTGATTTTGTACTAATATTACAAAATGAGTATTCTATATTTCTAACTCATGAAAGGACTATTTCTATGGTTTCTCTTACACAATCATGTACTACATATATGTTTTTTTCATAATTTAATAATGACTTAACTGTTGATGAATAAATATGATGTGCACTTAATGTTTAACTAAGTCTTTTAATAATTACATTATCGTTATATAAGCTAAGTGAAAAAAATATAATAATTATCACATATTGTGTGATATATATTTAATAATTTTTTAAGATAATTAAATGTTATGATCCAGTTAGATTTTGTTATATTTTATTAGATAAGTTGTTTTGTTAATTAATTCAGACTTTGATGAAAAGAAGCAAATTTATATAATTAAGAGATCGATTATCTTTTTAGCCTGTAAATGATATAATTATCTATCATTAGTTGAAGATATTGGCCAATGGTTTTCTAGATTATGATGGATGATTTTTATATTCGTAATTGGGGATGTTTCTTAACTTTTATTATTTTTAAAATTACCCATTCCTCCGGAATAACTTAATGATCAATCTTTTTCTCTCAAAATTTTATATCCTCTCATGATGGAAGAGAAATAAGGATAAAAGAGGATAAACCTATTTCAAGTTTTTCATGAAAAGGATTTTAGAAATATATTTAAGTATGTCTATAATATTTGTTTCAAATTATGAATATTATAAAATAATATGATAATTTTAACCATTCACGTAAATATTTTTATCTCATAAAATTTTTTTCTTACATAAAAATCACAAACACACATACAGGAAAGCATCGTTTAGTTTTCCAAAAATTATTGTCAAATAAGTTTTCTCAAAAGATAGATATTTCTGCATAAAATTTTTGTAAAAGCAATCAATTAATGGTATTATCAATTAATAAAGATTTATCAAAATCGGTGTGTAACATAATAAAGATTTTGTAATATATCAAACTTTTTCATCTAATTTAATTAAAATTATTTATTATTTTAGATAATTTAAATATAATAAAAATAATTAAATATTATAAAATTTTAAATAATATTTGGATTAGTTGGGCTGGCACCTGAAATGTGTCTATACTGTCACCTGAATATTTATTTAGATTTTAGAATAAAAGAAAAGTAATATATATATATATATATATATAATAAAATAAAAAAGAAGAAGAAGAAGAGGAATGCAGAGGGTTTTGGAAAGAAGAAGAGGGGAAAGAAGAGGAGAGAGAGGGCCGAAGGAGTAGAGAGAGAAGGAGGAAAGTGAGGTTTCTGAGTCCGATATCGAACTCGTGGTAGTTAGAGAAGTGATAAATCGGGTTGAGGCAAGTACACCCATACCTTTTTTGTTATATCTTTTTAATTTTTGTTTGATCCTCCTTAAGTATTATTGTCTCGATACTCAACCCATGCACATATTTTGTGAAACCCACAACTTTGGCACTAAAATTTATCAAATTATTGTCTGATTCATCGTTTTCACTCGGTTTTGTGCATCCCAAAACCCTAACTCGCACCCGAACCTCGTTTAACCGATTATTTTGAGTTTTATACATGATTTGATTTTAGATAATGAAAACCCATATTGTGAATATGGTATTTTACCGATTAGATGTTCGATTTTTTAAAGTTTTGTTCGATTTTGAACATACGGGACCATAAATCCTCGCTTGACAGTGTTCACCTGACTTATTTGGAAATTTTTGCATGATTTCACCTTATTTATTTGGTATTTATTTACATATAAACGTATATGATGGGTATACCAATAATGGACTGGCCCAAAAGACCAACGGAAGTCCAAGAAGGATGGTCAATACTTTGACGGCCCAGTAAAAGGACGGGCCCAAAACTGAAACATCCATGACGGTCAACGTTGGCATTGACCGCCCGGATGGCCAACTTGCTTGTGGACGGTCAACTCAACGTTGACCATCCACGCAGGCAGGTTGGGCCCTAAGAGGCTTTTCTACAGTGATTGGCCTATTCTATTTTAGCCCATAGTCCATCAGATGACTAACAGCCCGAATCTGTTCAAAGTTTGGATCCAGGGACGCATCATTGGCGCCATCTGTGGGAAATACTTACAAAAGCCTGCCACAAAAAATCTTCACAAACACTCTCTGTCACCTTCTGATTCTACAATGGTGAACACAATAGCCCAAGCTAGCGATCCCGCTAGAGAAGCTGCTAACCCCGACCAGGACCATGCTGTTGATATCCTGGTCAACGGGGCAACAGGCAGAGTTCCACCGCCTTATTTTCAACAACTGGTGGAGCAGATGCAGGCCAATAATTACCTGCTTTAGTTACTTTGTGCTCAGAATGAGCCACGATTACAGGCGGCTCTACCAGCGGCCATCGCTACCCCTGCCACAAAAAAGGGTGGCGAGAGGAAAAAGATACCGGCCAAGAGGCCCTAGAAAGTCGAAAATAATTTGGCACCAGCGTCCTCCCGCGTTCCTGGCCAGAATAAGCCAGAAGAACGCTCCGGGAGCACATCCCCGAGAGAGAGCCCAGAACAAAGAAATCTCTGATATTCTCGAGCAGAAGACCACAACACAGTCCAGGAGCGAGCCTCCGGGACTGTCAAATCCACTGGAGGTAGTAGTAGACCGGCTGCTGAACCCTCCAGGGACAAGACGGAGTTAAGGGATTACCTCTACTCTAAACGATCAGCGAACGCCACTCGCGCTGATCCGCGAGTAGACAAGATCTGGAACTGAGTGTTCCAGAATGAAGAGCGCGCAATCGACTTGGACAGATCTCCTTTCACTGCGGAGATCTTGAACCGCACAATCCCCACGAAGTTCAAGATGCCATCTCTTGACTCATAAGATGGGAGCTGTGATCCGGTGGACCACCTGGATCACTTTCGCACCCATCTGAGTCTACAAGGGCTGGAGGACTGAGCGATGTGCCACTGTTTTTGACTCACGCTGAATGGGGATGCCAGAATCTGGTTCCACCACCTCCCTTCAGGCACCATCGACAACTTCCGTGAGCTCACGGATCTCTTCCTGGCTCAGTACGCCTCGAGCCGACGGGAAGAGAAGCAGCCGTGGCATCTCT
>JAOVVI020005914.1:0-16048 GCA_028571085.2 Nepenthes alata
AAAAAGTACTTTGACGACCCACCAGAGCGATGTATGCAAGCCCTGCGTCCAAGATGGTCAACTGGTCCCAATGGCACAATACACCATTTACTCCGAGCACCGCAAATGCCAACAATGATTCCACGATGAATCCAAGTAAGTCTTGCATGCATTATATTCTTTGTCTAAACCATACTTTAATTAATAGTATAGTCATTTTATCTGCTCATATGAGTGCATACCATCTCATAATGATAAGCGACCAAGCAATCCAGAAGATGTCAGATTTTAAAATTTGGTTACATCATCGAACGGCTCAAAAGATGTCAAATTTTGAAACTCGATTATATCATCGAGCGGCCCAGAAAATGTCAAATTTTAAAACTCAGTTATATCATCGAGTAGTACAAAAGATGTTAGATTTTAAAACTTTGTTATATCGCCAAGCAATCCAGAAAAGGTCTGATTTTCAAGAATAGCAAGCCGACAAATCTAAACCTACAGACAGGGTCTCATCAGAAGCATATTGGGGGTTAAAATTTTTGAACCACCTAACATGGGGGCTAGTGATGGGTTCGGTATACCCGACCCAAGAAGAGAAACCGTTCAACCGTTTTGTCTTATCCACAGCTGGTTATTACGGGTGGTTGTCATGGGCAGTTGTCTTAATGGATAAGGACAACCACTTTGCCTATTATATATATCCCCTTTATTCTAACAAAAATGGAGGGGAGGGAGGCCCCCGGGGAAAAAGGGAAGAGGAGAAAGAGGAAAAGGGGGCGGCTTTCGGCAAGGAGGACCCCCCTTCAGAAGGTCTCCCATAAATTTCTCCAACCAATGAAAAGTTTTCTCTCCAAGACATTGTCTATCCAAGCCGTCCATCTTCCGAGCACACCCAAACGCTCAATCTACCGATACATGTATCTACACATCCTTATTGTATCTTTCTATTCTCCTAGAAAGATATATGACTTGAATATCAGATGATATACGATAAAAATAATTTTTACCGTTCTCTCACCTTTCGTTTTCAGTTGTGTTACACAGAGTTCAGGTTCGAGAATATGGAGGCCGGATTCGTATCAGATCGATCCAGCGTAAAAATTTGATTCTTAACCCCCTGATCTGTAGGACAATCCAAATTCGTGAAACGCAACAGAAACAAAACACATAAAATTATATTATTTAAGAGTAATGTATAAATGCATATTATATTATTTAGTTTATGTAAAAAAATACTATTTTAAATAAATTAAATTACTGTTATTACTCTTATTGGTATTTTGAGCAGACATGTCAAAGAATGGTACAGCCGGTCAAGGAATGGTACGACCGGCCCGGCTACTGGCATGGGTAAACCACCAAATCCGCACTCTGAAACGGTCCGTCGGTGACAACTTTAACCCTCAAATCCGCACTCTGAAACGGTCCATCGGTGACAAATGGCCGGACAGCAGCTATCAAGGCAATCTAAAATATTTATTTCCAGCAATTTAAGAATAAATAATATAACCAACTTTAAATTCTCAAGGACAACATGCTGAGAGTACATAACATGTTTCCCAACATCTTATTTACGTAAATTCAAACGACCAAGCCACTTTAGAAATCTCGTATCAGTAAAAGCAAACATTAAGCTACTGGATTTGGATAACCACACAGTGGCTAAATATTATGTCTTTCACGCTAGAAAATGAGAGAAGTTATAGAAAACCTCCAAATCCCATTTTCTTATAGAATTAACTGCAAGTCAGAAGTCGCAACAAGGGGCGTGTCAAACAACCAATCACTTAGCCGGACAAAATAACAGGGTTATTCCTCTGCTGAGTTTAGTGCGGGCAGTGAATAAGAATACAATTAGGATCCTTCCATTTTCTACTCTCTTACTCCCAAAAATAAACAACTTTATTCACCACTCAAATTATGACAGCACGCTAAATTACCGACCGTCTAAGTTATTAAAATGAAATCCTTACCGTTAATGAGATAACTCACTCTACTAGCTCGTGTGCAGGACTGTGGCCTTAAAGAGCAATTATGTTGCACATTTTAAGCTAAAAAAAGAGGACATCCATGAGGGGGCCGAAACATTTTTTAAAAAAAAATTTGTCGAAGAGAGAGAGAAAGAGAGTTATAGCTGGCAGCAATTCTGACATCAAAGGGAGGGAGACAATTAATTGCATATTGATTCAAATACTGAATCCAGAGACGAACACAACTGAATTTAAGACAATTTGTCAATTCTGAACAGTTCTCAGTCTCTATGAGACTCCAATCCCCAGTTTTTCACTTAATTACCCTTTACGTACCACACCACCAACTTCAGCTTTACAACAGGTTAGAGAACCCGAGTGACAGGTCTTTCAACTGCTTAAGATGCCTAATCTCCTGAACATTATCATACAAACTGAGTTTAAACGACAGCTCAACCACAGTAAAACATTGTCAAATCCATTATTGCTCGCTAGCCCTTTAACAAGGTAGCCTAATGTGTTCATGTTAGCACTAAATGATACCGACCTTGGATCAAGAGCCCTTCCTACTTGAATCCCCTCGCTCAAGTCGAGCAGATCTCCACATAAGGGAATTAGAAGATTTCAGTAGCATGCCGAGGGCTGAAGAGCATGTTGCTCTGACTATGGCATCAGCTGACCGGCTCATTTTGCCCACCAACATCCCGAACACCTGCATAAGATCATATAGATCATTCTAACTAGGGTTTCTGATTTGTTTACGTAGAATAGCTATATTTACACGTTTGCACTTCTAACACCTTTATTGGCATCCCTACAGAAACTATAGAATCAGTAACCTTAAAATAAAACTGATTCTCACACGCAGGAACAGGGAGGTGGGAAGGAAGGCTCCAATCAGATTCTCACACGTACTTGCGGCATGAAAATCCCATTAGCTGGTCATGGAATTCCGAAATCCAAGCTCCATGATTATTCATTTTCATATGGACTACTCATGAAAATGGAATCGGAATTCAACAAATTGAAAATTCTGGACCCCTACTCATGAACCATGACTACTGCCACCACTGGAACCAACACTGCCATAGGCCACCAGATGGCCACTGATACCATAGACCATCTGTGATCAAATTGTTGACAACTATTGTGAACCACCGACTTGATTGAGTATGAGCATTTGCTAGAGCTCTTAGCAAGAGAAAATTGATTCTCCAACAAAGATAGAGATCTGCAAATTTCAATTTTTTTAAATTGGATACGGACTACTCGCCGACAAAATGATTCAGCATCTCAATTCAATTAACCTAATAAACATACAATTGCTTCAAAATCAACAAAATGCTAAGAATTGACCAAGATAGCCATCAAGAGATTTAGCACATTCGAGTATTTATGACAGAAATTACCAATTCAAATATGTGATCTTGAACCTAATCTTGTGTGTGTGTGTGTGTGTGTGTGTGTTATTTTTTTTAAATTCTATTGATGCTAACAGCATGATGGTGGCAAAGACAATGATTATAATGATGGAGATGGTGGCAGTGATTGCATTCCATGCATGTGAACAAGCATATGATTGTGGTACAAGATGGTGATGGTGTAGTCAGAAAAGATTCCTATGCACCAAAGACTTATTGCCATTCCAGAGCTCAATTCCCATTCCAGTTTTACCAGACCAAATGCAGGAAATTTACACTCATTCTCATTGCCAATCTTGACTCTCATTCCCATGCATTTAATTCCTCTTGAGAAAATGAACCTTTAAAACAATTATCAAATTCAGGTACTCCTTCCCAAATTGAACCTTAGTTTGGAAATTTGGAATGACCTAAAAGGGGAAGTAGAACATTCAGTATGGACGGAGAGCACAGATCCAATTTTTCAAAATTTTGGATTCTACCATTTTTGTTATATATTTTTTTAGATTGTGTAAGTATTTCCCAACTGGCACAAGACGTTTAACCCTCATCAATAGATCCAGAAATCACCTGTGTATAGTAAAGAGCAAGAATGCGTGGATCATCGGTTTGAGAGAGCAAGCTGCTGCAGAAGTATATGGCATTTGCCTGAATTTTTGGCCAAGGAGCATCAAATGCCTGCATAATAAAAGCTTGGTAATTTTGATCTCAGAAAAATCAGAGAGAAAACAGGAATGATTTCATGCAAATCTGATGGTTAACAATCAAAGGGTTTGACTGAAAATGAACACCAAATGAAATGATTAGGAAAAATTAATGACAAAAATGGTAATACAGTTCTCACATAAATGGAAAGTCATAGAGATTCAAACCTGTATGGAAGCCCCCATGTAAGCATCAACCCTGGGAGCCAGATGCTGGGTGAAATGCCGAGCTAGGTCTCTGACAAAGTCCTCATAGTCACCTCTGCAGCATGATAGAAAGTGACTTCACTATGATGAAGCAGAACGTCATTTAATAGCAATTAAAGGCACTAGGAATTGTTAACCCTACCGGTGGTCAGAATTGAAATAGTGACTGCTAAAAGGTGCAAAAGTTCCTTCCAGATCCATAAAAGAGGTGATTTGCTTCAGGGTGTTCTGTGAATTGGGCAAACAATGTGTCAGGCTATCTCTGAAGGAGTCATGGGACAGAGGGAGAGAGAGAGAGAGTTTACCCTGCAGGCTTGTTGAACATTAACATCATCATCATGGAGATGCAAAACCAAACGTGGAACAATTGCATGTACCTGGAAAAATACCAAGTCGTTATAGCTAGAAACATTTTCAGCAACAGGATAATACAGGATTAATATACTACACCCTTTTCTTTCATAAGCAAGAACAAGAGCATCCCTCCAAAAAAATAAGAAAAATGGAAACCCCGGAGAAAATCTATTCCATAATTGTTTCCTCTCCACTGAGTTTACTTTCAAATAATAAAGTAGGGTTTGGATGCTATAATCCTGTATAGCAGAGCAAGAGTGTAAATACTTAATAAAAGGTCTCTGATTTGACACATGACAGAAAATTGGCTAGAACAAGTACGGGCACGGAATAATAAAATGATTAACTATGATGATAAAATTGAAAGGAAAGTTGGAATGGACAGAAAGAGGCTTGTGATGTGATTTTAAACGCGGTTGAACCCTTCAAAATCTTTTATGATGGAAAATATCACCTACGGTCATATTTCTCATAAATACCCATTAAAGTAGACCAACAGCACTCCCCATTCAAACTCGCACAATTCAGGTCTCATGGATTTTGACTTCAGGCTATTAAAGCCTAACTAAGCATCTTACCATTTAAGGAGGCCAGCTTCATAGATTCTCCACCCGCATTCAAATTTTTCATGGGCTATTTCTTCTATTAGTTCAAAAAATTATTTGAACCATTACATCCATCCACAAGATTTTGTTTCTGAGTACAACTAGCTAATTCACATACTTCACAAGCTTTGCATGTACACCATTCTTCCCTTGTATAGTAGGGACAAAATTAATAAAGTATCCTCCAAAATTTTGATTGATATTTATGAAATTATTGGCATTTGTTTCACAACAATAAGGAATTCCTTAAAGAAGGACAATACGCAGTGTATGAAATTCATACTGTCAAAGGGCATCATAATGCTTAACAAATCTGATTCCAATGACTAGGAATCACTGATGGATAAAAGCTGACAGAAATTGTAGACAAATTTCCATATAAAAGGCATCCCTTCCAACAAACCCACAGAAATAGAAGAGGAACAGATAGGAAAAAACTAGACATCAAGAATAAACCTGTTCGAGAAAAGTCTCACGCTGTGCACCAACTGCAAAGGTGCTCAGAACCCCAAATGCTGCAAAAGCACTGGCCCGCATTTTTGTGTCCATGCAAACCTGTTTGACAATAGTCTACTTGTTAGCTCAAATCACAATAATGTTTCAAAATTTACAATAATGTAGCCAGGCAAGTACTATTTCGCATCAGGCAGGGATAAAGAAAAATGAAAGCGAGGCATCACGTTGAATCCTCCCGAAAATCAGTTCAGTAGGCCTCATAGACTTCCCCATCCATGACAAAGTGATTCTAGGCAGCACACTTTAAGAATAAGAATTCTTATGAATGCTTGAAGGCACGTCACTATCAGCTAGGGGAGTTTGCAGTACACAATACACGGTGATCTTTAAGATCTTTAAATTAGGGGAAAATTTTATTTTCATCAGTATTTTATTGATTATGTTGAGAAGCAACATCGAGGAGCTTCAGACCATAGACATCTTATGCAACCCATATCGAAATAGTAAGTGCTTGAGAAATGGGAAATTTATTTCTCATCTCTTGCCATGAAACCCAGGCACTTATCTAATTAACATAATCAAATGAAAATTAAAATCGTAATTGTAAATTCAATAATCAATTTTCAGCACCTCAAAACTCGAAAACTCACAAACATTAAAATAGAAGGTAAAATGGAGCAAGATAAAAAATGACAATAGAAGAAGATTGTAGGAAAATATATTATTTTTGTCCACATTACAATTCTTGTTGTGTGAACTTTTTCCACTAAAAAGTGAAATAACAAGGGATTTTTTTTCCCATTTCTTGTTAATCCTTACAATTCATTTTAAAATTTGATTATTTTGCTGCAAAAGAGCAATCGCTCAAAATGCAAGTTGAATAAATGGTAGGTGAAAATTCTTGAGTATGCTTAATAGAACTAAATCAAACTGAAGATAGAGAATTTCCTATGTTTGACTTTTTCTTTATAGTTCTATGACATTTTATATTTTTCGATCATAATATGTTTTTATATTATTAACTTTGTGCAATTTTAATTTTAATTGAATAATTGCATTAATCATTAACTTCATTTTTGGATTGTTTAAAATATGGAATTCGACCTCCCCCAAACAAATAAAACCCTTAAATCTTGGCTCTGCCACTTAAATGAATTACACTTTTGTTAATATCTTTGCTACTGGGCATTTGAATTGTAAATTGGTTAAGAGCAATGACATAGAACCATGAGGAGTATATTATTAATCAAACAGCTGCATGTTCTTTCACTGTCAGTGTACATAGCCTGCCAACATGAAAGCATCAAAACCAACAGTGATGTCTGGTTACTCACGAGATCTGTACATCCAGTCATCTCAGCTCCATGAATAAGGAAACTGAATGAAAAATCATCCTAAAGATGGAAAACAAAGTAAGTATGTCCAGTACTTTATAGTTTCAATCTTTAACCAGGCATGAATACACGAGGATGTAGGGGATTGTGCATTAGTACGATCACGGAGCTGCTACAACCACATTCTTGTTGTAATGCTGCATGAAAGACAATTGCCACCCAAAGACAGTGCAGTAGAAATTAAAAATCACCATCTGACTGGAGGATTCTCGGTAGTTAAAAGATGATAGTGGTTGCCAAATTAGATAGCCGGTCAAAGTTGTAGTCTCTAACCCGTTTAAGCTAAACAACGCACAGGAACTATTGAAGTTCAGCAAACCATTAATAAAGAAGCTAAATATGCTAGTATAGATGAGATTTCCATTCAGTTTTTTCCATTTATTAGTGTAAATCCCTTTGTGTCTTCTTAGGAATCATACATTCACAGTGAATTAACTACCAGATATCCCAGACAAACCCACTCCCTGACCCCAAGTGGGTATTTGTATATCTAGAAGAGATGCATATTTATAAAGTTCCGGTTTACAACACAATCTCTAGCTGGATTAAAAAAAAAAATTCCAGCAAGTAGGAAAGTCCATTAAGCTAGAGAGGTCACTTCATTTTCTCTGCTTTCTAAAGTACAAAAATCAGCACATTCTTGAAGTTAGCTATGTCTAAAATGTAAAAGTATATGTTCTATCGTATTAATTTTGACAGGGGAATCCAAAGAAGAGTCCAACCACTTAAACAAGGAATTCCTGGTCATGTGTCTCAAAGAAATTAATCAAACATGGAGACTTCATGTTTCTAGCCAAAGAATCCAGCCATTTATCTCCTTAATGCAGATAACCAAGTAGCAGATCATTAAAAAAGAACGATGTGCACATGTTTGTAGAAAGACAAGTGTATACTAGAGAGAGAATATATGGGCCCCAAAAATTGGCATCATTAAATTGTTCTGTAAATATGAAAATTGAACTACTTTTGAGCACTGAAGGGAAACCCTATATCTAGACATATTCTCCCCAGACCCAGTGCTAAGGCTGCATAGTGGGCTCAAAAGAAGATTAGATCTCAAATGTACGCAACCATGCTAGATAGTTTCTCCTACTTAAGGAAAAAAAGCCTACACAGTTTCATATAATAGTTGTGAATGATGACGGTCCCTAAATAGAAGTTTCTGGCAAAAAAAAAAAAAATAGAGGAGGAAAGGAGCACACTTGAAGATTTCGGAGCCGTACAGAAAGGTTGAGTATGATTGGCTCAACTGCTTCGTTAGGCGATGACTCAAGGACCTGTTGATGCAACATGTGATAGTACTGTAAATATAAAAGATTCTAACACAATTTCAGCTAATTGTTTTCAAAATTCAGTACTCAAGATGTAAAAGCATTTAAGCAGTCACCTTTAACAGACATAAAACTGCAGTTAATTGCACTGATTCGTCTGAATCCTCAAGCAAAACAGATATTACCCCAAGCACTTGGGCTGTATACCGATTAATGTGAATAGATGGGATCTGCACCAACAAATTCAGATAAATCTCTGGGTTTGATGGAGAGTGGACAAGAAAGAAATGGGAAAAATAAAAATAAAAAAATATGAATGTTCACTATATCTAATCAACCAAATATTTTCTTGCAAAATAAGTGCAATGAAATCTGTAAATGCATGCACATGTACGTGTCTAACAGTCCAAGTAAAGGAACAAAACAAAGTCTAGAGTAGATCCCCTTCAACAACGGCTGCACATCAAATTTACCATTGACTCCTAATAGTGTGAATTTCTCATATCATACAAAAGTAATACCTGTACAAGTCCTCTAAGACAGAGGCGTCTAACAGTTGCAGACTCATCTGACACATGCCGGGAAAAGGTTTCAACCATCTGCTCCAACAATGAATCGAACCCATCACTGGAGAATATATAGAAAAGTGAGCTCCAAAAAACACACAGCAAAAGTTCATCCTAAGAAACCAGTTTAAGCTAATCACATCTTCACATACAAAGTGTTACTATCCACAATTAGCAACACTTACTTGTGCATTAGATTGTGTTCGATTATGTCCACTGGTTGTAACAGTTTGGCCAAAGCTTAAACCAATTTGTCACCACCAGTTTTTAAAGATCAAAACCAAAGGAAAGTAATCAATCACAATTATCCATGCAAAGGAATTAAACCAAATAAAACATTCAAACTCATACTCATTGGTTCAAATTACTGGATCTGCAAAAAACTGCATGGAATATCATAACAACCTATCTCCCCCCATTCAGTAAACATATATGTTAGTACTTGCATTTCTTGGATACAGAGGTAAAGATAGCATCTACAGAAAACAGATGTCAGACACACAAATATTGGAGTTATTGCACCTCATAATGTCCCCAACCCAGTATGCTGAGGGATACATTATTCATAGAAGGTAGTAATTAGAAATTGCAATATGTGCTATGCAGTAAGTGGTACATGGGAGTTAAATCAGGAAAAAACTTTGCCCTACTCCCTGGCCCCAAGATTAACAAACTGACCTATAAGGCCAGCAACAAGCTCAGAGGGGCTTCAGCTGAGCAATGTGCAGCTTGTCCAACTGTCCTATTGACTTCCGAGACCTAGTCAGAACAATGGCTTCTAAAAGCTTCATCCACCTTCAGCAGTATAGGCATTAAAACATTCTTAGAACACCATGATGAAGTTCGCAAGTTGAGACAACAATTGTATCAGTTCATCAAACCCTGCATGGCTGTATTGTAACTTGGGACACTGTAGATATTATGCTGGTGGGACACTATGTAACTCTTCGAGTAATTGCCGCAGAGGTGATTATGGATAGGTATTTGGATGAAGTTAATGGGCCTCCCTAGATCCCGTATTTTATGAGGTTGTTCCATTAGCTACTGTCTTGGAGTGCTGCTTTAAGGTGGAGGCACAAAGGCGACAAAAACAGATCCATATGTGCGTTAGTGTACAAAATTGTCTTTTAGTAAAGCTTGAATGATTGAGGACATCCACAGCAAAACCGAACCCAGTTTGCTGCTCAACAACTTCAAAACAGAAGGCCAGCATTCACCCTCACCCAAAACCCCAGTGGTGTGGAAACAAACCAAATAAAAGTGTGCAGTTTGGTTAAGTTAAAAGGCAGATACCAAAAAGTTGTATCAGTAAAGTTACACCAGCATTCGTAATAGAAAAACAAAGTGAATACAGATGAGGATATCCTATTGGACAAAGGATATGGCAACTGAAGGCATAAACTCAAATTTAAGGCGTCAACTATATAAGAGATTCTGGTTGACTGAAGGCACCATCCTTTGTGACAAATTTTTGTTTGATAACTGAATGAATTTCATTATGAGGATCCTCCTATTTTATAAAAAATGTACAATACTAATGCTACCATGAGATCCCCTAATAATTGCCTAAATATGTCTTATTGATCCTAATTACAATATAATTTTTAATTTCCTCAATTAGAGATACACTCATATATTACGTCATAATTAAAGATAATGTATTACCCTAACATCCCCCTCAAATTGATATAGGATGATAAAAAAATTATCAATTTGCCAACAAGAAATTAATGATGTTGATGGATTATAACTATGATAAACACACTGGCTATCTAAAGATTGGTTGAAATATGCGTTCAAGATATCACATGAGCGTCTACAGCCTCCCGAATAAAATAACAATCAACTTCAATATGCTCGGTTCATGGTAATGGCGATCTAAATGATACTAGTGTTGTTCGCATGGAGAGGAGTGGAGAAAATCCAGGCTCTGTAATAAGACCTCAAAGCCAAACAATCTCTGAAAGTGTAGTAGACATGGCTCAATACTCTAACTCTATAAAGAACTTGGAAACCGGAACCGATCATACTTTTTACTCTTCCATGATATCAAGAATTGCCAAGAAACACACGCCATTCTGTTCTACAGCGATGAGTATCCAGACATTTTATCCAATCAGCATCACTATATACCATAAGACAAATTGGGGAACCAACAAGGTCAAATAGGCCATAACTAGGAGATCTATTGAGATACCAAATGATACGATGAACAATTGCTAATGTAGATGTCATAGACTTAGCATAAACTGGCCTACTTGTTGGGCTGAAAAAGAAATATCACCCTCCTCTCAATTGCAAAAGAAATATCTAGATGTAGATGTCTAGTAACTATAAAATAAATCAAACAACCAACCAAAACAAGGTAGGATTAGGAAGAAAATTGCTCTCCTCTTGACTGTATTTAACATTCACTTTTAAAGAAGTGTTCATTGAAAAAGAATCTTAAAACCCAGCTAATACTACAAAATCCTACATATATTTGTGTTGATTTAAGAACATGCTTGAAGGAGTAGTGTGAACCTCCAATCCAAAGAAGTACATGAGAGGACTAAGATCCTTCATATGAAACGAAATTAGTCCTTGAAATAACGATATTACTAACGTTGACAAAAAAGATAATAATACTAGCAGATGTTTTGCAAAAAAGGAGAAGCAAAGCAATATAGAGAGAAACCTCTCAAACCACATTCGAAGAGTTCGTTTCAAGCCATATAGAGATCTGTTCAATTTGAATAAATCAAATATATGTGAGGTGAACAAACTAGATGGAGGAATTATGTAGATGTCTTCTCTGAGATCCTTATGGAGAAAAGCATTTTTAGTGCTCATTGGATAAAAGTGGCTAACCCTGTGAAGCAACAATGGCAATAATTGTGTGTACTATGGTCAATTCATCCATAGGAGCAATAGTTTCTTCATAGTCCACACCATACTCTTGCTTATTGCCAAGAACAACCAACTGAGCTTTGTAACGATCTAGAGTCCTATCAAAGAGAAGTTTAATAGAGTAAACCCATTCACACCCAATAGGTGTAACAGTCAAAGGGCAAGGAACAAGGTCCCATGTATGATTTTTCTTGATAGCCCAAAGTTTCTCTTGCATTACTCTTTGTTAACATACTTGTTTGATAGCTTGGCAATAGCATGATGGGATCAAAATAGTTGATAAAGTAGCATAAAACCATAATAGCATTAAAACCATACTAATTGGGACTATGAGATATCCTTATGGATCATCAAAGGCCCGACTTAACAAGCTCAAATGGCAAATCAACCTTGAGAATGGGGGATGCCGGATAGCATTGAGTATAAACAAGGTCAGGCTTGAATCATTATGAAGAAGGGACGAATTCATCGAAACTAGGTAGAATAGAAACCGTAGGAGAAGACTCAATGAGTAGGGAAAATATATTGATTCTTAAAGAAAATCATTTTTCAAAAAACAAAAGTTTTATTAAATCCTAGATCATAACACATAAAGCCCTTATGTGACGTACTATAACCAATAAATGCACATTTAACTAATTGGGTAGATAATTTATGGTGTTCATGAAGAGGTAATGAACAAAACAAATGTAACTAAATATATGCATATCAAGATAGCAGGATGCCGATGATAAAGTAGATAATATAAAGAGTCAAAAGCCAAGATCTGAGATGGTAGCTCATTGATAAGATAAATTGCAATGGTCAAGGCCTCAACTCAAAATTTTGCTGGAAAATATGACTCAAGCAATAAGGTTTGAACCATACTTAAAAGATACATATTTTTTTGTTCAGCCACTCTATTTTGTTATGGGATATAAAGGAAAAAGAGCTGGGATATAATTCCTTTATGTTATAGAAACGTATGTAAGTTATGAGATATATATTCTTCACCCAAATCATACTGCAACACCGTTATTTCAATAGAAAATTGATTCTCAACATAAGCTACATACCTACAAAGATTTTAAGATTGAAAATACCTCGGATTTGGAATGGAGGAAATAAACCCAGGTATATCGGCTATAGTCATCAATAAATGTCACAAAGATTTATACTGAGCATGAGATATGATAGGTGTAATGCCCCAAATATCACTAGGTACAATATCTAAACTTCTTGCAGCATGACTATTATGAGATGGTAACAAAAGAATTTTACTCTTACCTAATTTATATGTAGAACAATCAATGGGTAGAGTAGAAGAAAATTAATCTTTATTTTCCCACAAACTAGAGTTCAACATATGATAAAGAACAATAGCATTAGGATGACCCAAACGTTTATGCCAAATGATACTTTTTATTGTTAACAATCATACAAGCCAAAGATAAAAAGAGTTGGGAATGGAAAAATGCAGTAGAAAAAAACTTTCAACTTTAGACCCCTTCACAAGTATTTCCTTCCTTGACACCCGGTTTTATATAAGACAATTATTATGAAAAAAATAAACATCATAGTAGCAATCGAGATAAGATTAATCGAAAATTCAAGGGACATAAAAGCATCTTTAAAAAAGAAATTAATATCACCAACTGCCTTGATAGGTAAATGACTCCCATTATCAATTTGGATATGAGAAGAACAAAGGTACTTATGAACATTTCTCAAAGCATCGGGTGAACTAGTCATATAATTGATGCTCTAGAATCAACTAGCCAAGATTGAAATTATGTAATACTATTACCTTGTTGCCCTAAGACTGAAAAAGTGGAGATAATCATCTATTGCACCATCTTTAGAGTAAGACTGAATTGCCTAGAGACAATGTGAATGTTTGTGAGTAGTAGGAGTGTGGACAGCAGCCTGATATGGGTTAGCTTGACAATTCTATGGTCTGGTAGGGTATTCTTTGATAATATATCATTGTTTCTTAAAGTAGCTGCAAGATGTTTTTGCGCTAGTAACAATATGATCATATTTCTTACAGATGAAACACTGAAATTTATGCATATCCTTACCATTCCATTCCCTTGAGAAACATTTCAATTGGATAGCATCATATCTTGCTAGAATGTAGCCTGTGTGAGATTACTCTTCTCTAAGCAATTCTCCAAAACATAAATCCAGTGATGGAGATGGATCCCAGTTCATCAAATTGGAGCAAGTAATTTCAAATTCAGGGCGCAATTTTATCAAGAATAGGTCTCTCTCACCTTGGTGATGAATTTCCTAAACAATGGATAGATATTGAGGTGGTACTTTTGCATGAACTGTCTGAAAATTCTACCCATAAATTTTATCCTTCTTCAGTATTACCACATTGTTTGTGCCATCTTATAAGGCTTTAGATTAACTTGCTTGTGCAGTCTTATAAGGCCTTAGATAAGGGACAATAAGAGGATCAACAGATCATAAAATTCAAGCCATCACCTGAGTATCTTTAACTTTCCATCTGGCTAATTTTATAAGGTCTGTATGAATTGGATTGCTTCCATCTATAAGACCCCTCAATTCTTTTCCAATAACAAATAAGATTGAAATTCCCAGACAATGTAAATTTATCCAGCAAAATGTACCCAAAAATCAGAATTATTTGATGAAATTATTAAATAAGTCAAATTAGATTAATGACTTGCCATAATATTCACAGTTTCCTTGAGAGAAGTCAAAATACTTACAGTTGCTTTCTTCTCAACACCAACCTGTCTTCGAATAAACAAACAAGAGGTGTGAATAAAAAATCAACCCTGAATTTGAATTCAGTGCCCACAAGAGATGAAATCACCATGACAGAGATTAACAGAGAAATGGAGCACAAAAAGAGATGATGAACAGAGTGGTGCCAACTAACACAAAATCAGCACGACCACCAAGATTCAATCACTAAGATCACCAAGGGTAACGAAAGCACAGAAAATGGATGATGAAAATCCACCGCTAGAAAACACCAAAAGATTGTCTGACTTTATCCAGAAAATAAGATAACTGACCAAGAGGTAATGAAATATGATTTAGGGTTTTGTATACCATGACAAATTGGTTTTTGAAAACTCAATGAATTTCATTGAGGATCCCTTCATTTTATATAAAAATGTATAATACTAATGTTATCATGAGATCCTTAATAACTGTCTGAATATATCCCTGATTAATACTAACTACGTCATAATATGTAATTTCCTCAACTAGAGATACCCTAATATATTACATGTCATAATTAGAGATACACAATATATCACACTCACACTTCGAACATTGAAGGGTCATCAAATCCTATTCTATTAGGTCAAACAGGTCTTTCTAGATCGTCCTCCTTGCTTTTCTGATACCTTAGATTATGGATACTAAAATTGTTTACATGAGTTCAGAAGCGACCTATAATGATGTGATAAATAGAATAGAAAAGAAATGAAGAATGAGGGATCAATTTATGTAACGTCCCCGGGCACCTTCTTGTGAATATTGTCCGCTTTGTCACACAGGCGTACAGTTTTGTTCCTGGCAGACGGCCTCCACCGCCCCCAAAACGCGTATACAAGGGAGAGGTATCCACGCCCTTATAAGGCACGCTTCGTTTTCCCCTCCAATCCGATGTGAGACTCTACAGTCCACCCCCCTTGGGAGCCCAACGTCATCGCTGGCACACCAAACCCGGGTCCCGTCTCAGATACCATTTGTAACGTCCCCGGACATCCGCTTGTAAATATTATCCGCTTTGCAACACAGGCACACGGTTTTGTTTCTAGTAGACGGCCTCCACCGTCCCCAAAACACGTATACAAGTGAGAGATATCCACGCCCTTATAAGGCACGCTTCGTTCCCCCCTCCAATTCGATGTGGGACTCTACAGTTTAAACTTTAAACACTCAGAACTCAGAGAGGTTGAATGAGTGTTTCTCTTCCGTGGAGTTTTGTAGCAAAAGTGCCTATCCAAATGACCAGCTTAATGATACATGGCAATGAAACCTTAGAGCTTCCATGGACCTAGTCTCAAGCTGGAGGATTTAGGAATGATTTTTGGAAATGAAGAATAAAAAATCAGTTTAAACTTTAAATGCTCAGAACTCAGAGAGGTTGAATGAGTGTTTCTCTTCCCTAATGAAACCTAAGAGTGAGTTCTTTTCCGCGGGATTAAGGGATTCCTGTCTTTTGCTCATATTGTATCCTATGGAGATGGATTGAGATA
>JAOVVI020005915.1:3910-16048 GCA_028571085.2 Nepenthes alata
GCACTTCTCAGAGAAGAAGACCTGATCAAACTAGAGGCAAAAGTCAATTGGTTAGAAAAAAGGGACAGATGCACCAGTTTTTTCTTTAGATCCTTGATGGAAAAACATAACAGGAGGAAAAATCTCTCCCTTGTCAAATCTGATGTGAACCAAATAAAAAGCATGGAGGAGGTGCCTGAGGAAGTCAGCAGTTTGTATAATATCCAGTACGAGTCTTTATCCCACTCCAAAGGTTTTGATAAATAATTGCTTAGAATTTACATCCTCCAGAAGGTTCTTGAACATCTCAAACAAGAGCTCACTACTCCAGTTAGTGGGAAGGAAATAAAAAGGCCCTTTTAGCATTGGAGATGCAAAAGCATCAGGATTAGATGGTTTCTTAGCTACCTTCTTAAAAAATGCTTGGGAGATTGTTGGCCCTCTTGTGGTGGCGGTTTAGGATTTTTCCAGACAAGGGAAGCTTCTCAAGTAGATAAATGTTACAAATATCAGCCTCATACCAAAGATTCCACAGCCAGTTGGATTTACTGATTTTAGGCCAATTCCCTATTGCAATGTTAGATAAAGGTGTTGGCCAATGGCATCAAATAGACACTAACTCACCTTGTCAGCAAATGCCAAACTACCCTTGTCTCGGGCAGGAAATCAGTGATAACATTCTCCTTGCATAGGAGCTTTTGTGCAGATACCACACTGGAAAAAAGGCAAACCAAGGTGCACCATTAAATTGGATCTAAGGAAAGCTTATGATTCCAATGAATGGGATTTCCTTCTTGTTGCTTTGGAGATTATGGATTTCCCTACCACAATCATCAGATGGATCTGCCAATGTATCACAACATCCTTCTCAGTTGCAATACATGTAGAACTGATGGACTTTTTCAAGGTGAAAAGGGACTCTAAGGAGACTACCTCTCCCCTACTTCCTTGTCTTAGCAATGAAGGTACTTCATGGGATCATCACAGAACATGCGAATGAAGGTGCAAACATCCAATTCCATTTGAGATCAAAAGGCACCCGTACAATGATGCTTGCCTCTGTTGATGATCCTTTCTCAGATACTACCCCTGTCTACGAGAATCCTTAAATGCTGCCTTGATTTATTCGGTAACCTTTCAGGACTGGAGGCAAATAGCAACAAAAGTGAACTCCTGATTTTCTTTAACAATCATGATCAGAGAGAAGCACCCAAGAGAATTTCAGGATTTTGCATTAGCTCCCAGTAAAGTATCCTGGCATCCTTCTCATCACCACATGGCTGTTAGCAACAAATTGCAAACCTCTTGTTGATAGAGTGACCTCAAGGATCTCTTGGTGGAAGAATAAATGCTCTCTTAGAGATTGCATCCAGCTCATTTCCTCTAACCTTTCAAAGCTTCAAGCTTTTTGGGCTTCTGTCTATATTATTCCTAAATCTGTGATCAAACACATTGAGGGGCCAATTTAGAACCCTTTGACATGGAATAATTGATGGCTGGACAACAGGGAAAAAAGTTGCAAGGGAAAACACTTGGTCCCAAAAGATGGAGGAGGATTGGGGATTAGAAATCATTTAGCATGGAACGAGGCAATTCTGGTAAAGCAATTGTGGAAGCTCAGCACAGATGATGGAGACTCCATTTGGGTAAATTGGGTGAGGAGAAACAGATTTTTCTCCTTCAATTATTTGGGTAAATTTTTCTCTTTCGGGACGTGATTGGGGATCCCTGCACTGATGGAGTTTTGACTGAAATTGGCACGAAAGCCTCGTTTGGTGGCTTTGGAGCATCTTGAGTGGAATTTAACTATTCCTATTTTGTATTAGTGATTTTAGAATTAGGGGCTTATCCTTGCCAGTTGGTTAAATCTCATGGTTTTAAAATCCTCTTTTGAATATGGAATAAAGTTTTTATTTATATGTAGATTTTCTATCTTTTTAGTTATATTGTTAACTACTTTATAATTATATTATTAACTACTTTAAAAGCTATTGAAATGACGACATCCCTCCATGAAATTCTTGTTTGACAAAATCTTTACTCTTCTAACTAAAAACTATACTGCATGACAGAAAATTGGAAAACTGAACTGATGGCCAAAATTAGTCTTGTTGCACCACTTTCTTAACACCATCTCTCCCTCTCACTCACTCACACGCGCGCGCGCGCACACGCTCACACACGCACACACACTCTCTCTCTCTCTCCCCCCCCCGCCTCGACCCTGATGATCCACGTAGTACTTCTTTAACCTCAGAAGACATTGTCATCCTCGGTGATTCTGTCTCCTTCTCTCTCATTCGATGCTGTTTTTACATTATTCTTTTATTGAATATTTTCTTTCGCTCTCTTTTTTTACGATGATTTATGTTATTAACAATTCAAATGCCTCATTTCTCTCTCATGGCTCTCAATTTTATTTCACCTTCGATGATAATGGCAATGAACCTGGTGTCAACATCTAGTGCAAGCTTCCATTGGGGCAGGAGCTGTGGATTTTCATTGTCCATAGTGTTTCCGGCATTATTCTCTATACTATTGCGGTGCCATTGATTTTCTTCACCAGGTGGGAATTTTGAAGCAGGCTTTGTGTTCTCTCACTAATTCCTTCTTGTCACCTTTGAATGCTAGGTCATTGCCACGCCAATTGATTGGGCTAAGTGTGGGGGAAGTTTTCAATCCAAAGAACTTTTTGATGGTTTGGGTTGCAGCTCACCAGAAATTGCTGACACAGGATATATTGAAGGAATGGAATGTGATTCAAATTTTTTTTTTTAAAAAAAGAGAGAGCGTTCTTTGCAATGAAGCAGAGGAGTTTTATAGCCACCTATTTTTTCAGTGTGTTTGCTGCATATGTATGTCAAAGCTGCTGGCTGGGGCACTAAAGGGCACCGTTGGCCTTACATTTGGTGGGGATCAGTGGCATGAATATCTGTCGAGATTGATGAATACCCCTATAATAAAAACTCTGTACTCACTCCAAACTGATTTTAAAATTTCTCGGAGACTTAAGACCTTTGTAACTTCAAATTTAGCTTCACAGTGTTGTTCCCCATGACAGTTGGCTCATTGAGCTCGTGTGGTTGGATTGGGTCGCTGTGGGAGATTCATTAACGGTACATCACAGCTTACATGTAATTGCAAAATTGCCACATCTTATGACTCTGCATTTTGGGATATATCCCAAGGAACTGAAGGAATTTTGTCTTTCTTTGATGCCAAAAAAGGGGGGCTAATAACGATTAATAGGGAATCGGTGAGTATCAATGAGAATTGGTGAATAACAATGGTGGTTTTGTTTGCTAGCTACAAGTTCATTCTCCATACACGTTGAAGGTTGGGTTGGCCACTCTGATTTTAGTTGAATCTGAGAATTGGATGCTAGTAGTATGCCTGCTAATGCATGTTGCTATTTTAAAAGATCGACCAAATCAGCGTTTTTCCTGTAGACATAAAGGAATCATTTTGGCAGGCCCATGCTCAGGTGATTTATTAGTTGAGGAGGTCCACTACCAGTTGTCAAACTGCCAAGCGGAAAAAAGGAGGAAGGAAAGTCAGGGAAGAGTATCAGGTAAGGAGATGGAGTCCTAGCCTGGGGTCCTTGTAAGCTGGTCAGTTATGATGCTCCAGAAAAACTGGGATCAAAGCACCCTGCACTCACAAGCACTTTAACGGAAGATTAGTAATTATACCTGACCTTTCATTGAGATTAATACTTTCGCCAGTCATCCTCTCCATTGCTTTGGGAACAAATTTAGTAATTATTGGATGATATATCGGAAGCAAAATCTTCTTCCACCTCTTTTTCTTTAAGGACAAGGAAGAAGAGTAGGTCACTGCCTCTTATGATCAAATATGAAGAGTGGAATCTTCTGAAACCTTTCAAGAACATGGCTGGCAAACAGTGGTGTATCATGAAATATAAATTAAGCACCAATTCGATCCTTATTGAATTGTATTTCTTTGAAAGAAGAGGAAGAGAATGGGTGGAAAGAATGATGAAAAAATTCCAGATAAATAGTGGAAAGAGGATGGAGTTTCCAATTCGAGAAGGGAGAGATATCCAATTCAGCCACTCAAAGGTAAATCATTTTCTGCCTAATTCTATCATATACTCTTATTTATATCCTTCTAAAATAGTCCTTTAACCATGATACTCAGGTATTTCTATAATTGTTAGGTAATGTATAACTAATGTGCTTGTAACCACTAATAACTTGCCCAAGAAGTGATGCACCTCATCACATGCCAGGCACCCGTCTTGGAAATAACCACTATTTGTAGAGTGGTTACAAATTCGGTCCTCATTGGAACTTATGGCTTATTGGCTGAATTTGGGAGACAATCACTTGCGTGACATGTGTTGCCTGAGCTGGAAACAAAACCATGATCTGCGACTCTTCTATCCGATGACTGATGCATCTCCACTTGTACAATGGTGATGAATCTTCCAGCACCATCACCTGCCCTCTCCTGCTGCTACCCATCTGATTTCTGCTGCCTGCTCCTGAGCTGTCTGCCACTTCTTCTATCTAGTCCCTCATCTGATGGTCCCTAGTACTTCAAGAGGACGGCTGTGATAAATGTATTCTGAGCTTCTATCTTGACTTTGTATCTGCAGCAACTGACTTTTCCTGATCTTCATCGCCTCTTCCACTTCACTCTCTTCCTTCCTCTAGGGTTTACATTAGTTTGTTTTTCCTTTTTATTTTATTTTATTTTAATTAATATTTATTTCTTCCTCCATTGCCACCCTCACGGCTTGTTATTCTTATTTGTTGACTAACATATAATTTTAGTTTCCATGATCTTAAGCATTGAAGGGAGAGGAGCACTGATGTTAATCACTTATAACAATTGAAGAGGGTGGTATAATATCATTTGCCACGATAGAAATCTTTTGTAAAGAATGGATGACTTTTAAGCCATACGGACGCCTGAGTGTTGGATGATACTTAGCTAACAGCGATAGAACCAATTGTGGTACTACTTATATCAAATCTTACGGTCCCATGCTGGTACTGCAAGCTCGCCCACTACATATATAAGTTAGTTTCTCAGTAAACTGAAATTCTTTGACTAATCTCTCCACTCCATCATTATTTGCATGCTATAGTCTAATGCTTTCTTCTTGGAGAGTTATGGTTCAGTTTCTTAAGTCAGGTTGCTTGGAAATTATGGGCTGGGATACCATGGTGTGCTATCTTCAACTTATAATTCCCACTTTTTGAAATTTTGTCTCTTCCTTTGTTGGCACAACTGGCAAAGTTTGGAGCTATCACATGGTACTATCTTAACCCCAATTGAAGGAAAATGGGAGAGAGAGTTGCAGCGCAGGGGGGGGGGTGCGTTGAGAAGAGATGTGTTGTGGATAGTTATTGAAAGCATTGATAGACTAATATTGTTATGCTTAAATTAGTGAGAGGAGATAGGAATCTAGATGAAACAGATGGAATCAGTTAGCAGGAACGAAACTATTAGTGTCAAGATATAAAATATTACAATTTACAATGTAAATTTTGGCTGGAATATGTCTGGAATTTAGTAAACTTGTATCTCTGTTATTTTCTGCAATCTCATTGGGGGGGGGGTGTGGAGAGAATAGTTAAGTGAAAGGGTTGAGAAGAGTAAATCAATAATGTGTAAAAACATCTGGATGAGAAGTGATTGTATTGGGTTAATACAAAATTGGATGTTGACCCCCACTAGGGAAGATAACATTAGCATTAAGATGCAAAGTAAATCTTGAATGCAGTGTCAGTAGGATGCAATAAACCTGTATCTCTCCCATTTGCTGCGTCTTCTTGCCTGTATTAGTATCCAAATTTTTTGAATTTTGTTATTATGGCTAAAGGAATAATTTAGGTTGTAATATCTTATTTTCATGTGGGATTTAATAATTGATCATGATATATTTTGAGATTATTTATTGCATGTCTATGCTTGAGACTATGTGCGATTGGGTTTAATATTTTTATTTCATAGGATGGCTCGTTAAGGGGTTGAAGGCGATTTAAGTTGTAAATTAGTTTATTAGATGGTTTATTTGTGAGCACTACAATATTTTATGGGTTGATATTTGGATAACACATTATATGGGGTCCATTAGTAGTGCAATATTTCAATCCATTTATTGTGGAGGTGGCAATGCAATAGGGTTTATTTAAATACATTATTCATGGGGCCCATCGGTCAAAAAAAAGGGAAAATGTGGCTTTTACCCATCAGGAGGGCCCCTTTTAAAAGGAGGCAAAGGAAGGCAAGCCTTCCTTCTTGGGTTCACTTTTGCTGAGGGCTGAGAGAGAGAGAGAGAGAGAGCAGCCGAGGGATTGAAACAAAGAGGAAAAGAAGGGGAAAACTTTGGATCCAAGTTAAGTATTTTCATAATATACACATCCTTTATATAAATGTTTGTATATTTTGGCATCAGTCTTCAATTTTGGTGATAAATGTGAGTAGCTTTTTTTTTCTTTTGTGTTTTTGTTGAAAATGAGAAATAATGAGATAAATGTTTGAAATATATGGTTGCAGGTTGGAATTTGTTGTTGCATGTTGGAAATTATTATTCATGTTAGAGATTTTAGAGGAATGTGGTAAAGAAGCTGGCTGATAGGTGGGATTCAAGGTTTGCTGATGAAATTTTGAGTAATTGGATAATGATTTAATTATAGGATTATGTATGTTAATTATGAAATCATGGGAAATTACACGAAGATATATCATAAATAAAGGCTAAAATGCATGAGTAAATTGTGAGAGAAAATGTTGAAGTTTCCTTGTATGTGATGTAAATAGTAAGGTATACAAGTTGTTGCATTTTAAATTTGGAGTAATATGTTGGAGAATTATTTCACGTGGGCAGTGCAATTGACTATGAAAGTCAAAGAAGTTTTATGTAAATTGGTGATAAGGTTGTAGAGTTAATAATATTGATTCAGTTAGTGTTTGATGCAAACATAGTTGTCAAAATGATAATGTTGTAATTGGTGCAAAGATGGTAAAAATCTTAAGGTTGTTAAGTTGATATTTTGATGCAGATATTTTGATGCAAATAATAATATTATTAAATATTAAGAATTTTATGTTGACAATATATATATTGGAAGGTATGGTGTTAACCCTGTGGCTATTGGACGGTTTGAATTGTATATTTTGGCAATGATGATTCAAAGGTTAATTGAGTTGATATGTAGGGATTTTAGTTCGTGGCAAATATTCTACACAATGATTTTAGTCCATTGAGATTAGTCATGTGGTTGTTGTATTGATTTAGTAATTTAATGATGTCCATTTGATATTGAGATCTGAATTATAAGAGTTTATCTTGGAAGACACATGACACTTTGAATGGCGGTGCGATCATTTTCCTTGTTGAACAATCCTTTTTGTTGGACTTTCATGTTGATCACCCCTTTGGACATGTTGTAGTGTTAGATTTTCATGCTTTTATCAGTCCTTTGGACACTTGGTGTTGTAAACTCATTGCTGTACACTTTGTTTGTCCTTTCTATATTGTTGTTGACATGGATGGGTTAAAGTAAATGTGTGAAGACACTCGCAAATTTAGGAATTCGTAACTTGGGGTTCCCTAGTGCAGTATACGTTGTATGAAGCTTGATTCATAGCTGGTATGTTGCCAGGATTGTGATGTTTCCATTTAAGGTGTAGCATATTCCTATTGTGAACCATTATATGGAGTTGGCAGATGTTTATAAGTTGAATTGAGACATGCCCGGCTGCAATCATAGACAAACAATGCTATATGATGTTAGTCCCTGCCAATGGAGAGGTGAAAATATGTTAGCCGATGATAGAGGAATATGGTTTGAAAATATGGATATTTATTTTTTTATTGTATTTTGTTAGATCTTCGTCTTAATTAGCTGATAATTTGTATTATTATTTCTTTTGATAAATTTGTTTGATTTTACTTATCATATATTGTTTCCCTGCTTTGGATTTTGAAAAACTTACTGGGCCTTCAGCTTGCCCTTGTACTGTTTCATTTTAGAGTAATAGGGTTTGGCTAACAATCCTGGAAGCATCATAGAGATTTGTAGCCTTGGTTGGGAGATTTGAATTAATGTTATTATGCAGACTATTTTCGATATTTGTATAGTTAGCTTTGTTGATTGTTGTATTATAAATTTTTTGATCTTGCATTGTAGATCCTGCGGAGGAAATTGTACATTTTGAAGAGTTTATTGGTAATTTATATTTCTAGGCCCTATGGGCAAAAGAATATGGAGGTCTATTGTAAGGTATGTACGGTTTGGATTATATTATGATCCCATTTTTCAGCATCATTATCCAGATGATTTGTAGTTTATCCGTCCTGATTGTGACAATATGGGCACATCCCCCAATTCTTTTTAATAAGCTCAATGCAAGTAGTTAAAAATAAAGTGGTCTCGTGAGGGTTCTCATCAATATGGGAAATGCACCAAAAGTAAAGCTAAAAATTTACAAAAATTTGCAAGGTGGCAACACTAAATTTTATTAAAAAATCCAAAAATATCAATAATTTCCTGCTTCTTTTAGTGAGATTCTTAAAATTTTTATAGAACTTTTGTGTTGCTAAAAATGAGAACATGTATAATGGAACTGCTATTGGTTTTAAATTCTACAACTGTTATGCTAGTGGTTTTAAATTCTACAACTGTTATGCTAGTGGTAAAAGTAAATTTGGCCTCTAAATGATGATTGATGGGGGATACACAAATGGCACTTTACCTAATATTCAGGTACAAAGAAGCGATGGTTGGCCAAAAAAATGTAGAAAGAAGCTATAGATATCTCACACTTTGTTGACCTTGTGTTTATTTGTGGTTTTCATGAGTGCTCCATAGAATTTGCTTTAGTTCTCATGAAAAGTTTCCTCACTTATCTAGACAGGTGATTCTATCGAGGTGAATTTGTGGTTTTAAACCCACCTTAAGAGTTATAGAACTCATTTAGTGGAAGTTTAGGATAACTTCGTTAGGGTCTGGATGAACATAAAAAATGCATGCTTTTCTGGCATCTTATGATTCCTTTGTCTCATTTTATGGCATCCTTGTTGATGGCATATTCATGTTTAGTTTTCAATTGCATCACCATTAATGGTATTCACAACTTTTCTTCGAGTTGACATTGTGTAGAAGAAATGCCAATATACAGTTCTGGAATTCCATTGTAATAAATTTTTTTTGCATTCCTCCAATTAGTGTGCCGGCATTACAATGTAATGGGATAGTTGTTGTTCGTTTGTCCCATATAGGCCAATGAAATTTAAGGACTTGTTTAACACGGTAAATAATTTATGTTTTCCATTTCTAGTTTCCTTTTCCTTTTGTAGTTTTTCTTAATCAGATGAAATTGGAGAACATGTTCACTTGTTGGCTGAAAAGTATACATTTGAGAACATGTTGTATTGGTGAACATGTTTGTTTGTTCACAACTAGTGCATGGAATTTTCAGAGAGCCACCGTAGGTTCATGCCAAAGAGTTCTCCTATAGAAACTGTTTATTTTCTTAAATGCACGATGGCACAATTTAAGGTAAGAAGGAAGGACTTTGCATGCTGTTTAACAAGTTAGAGAAATTATACAATATATTCCCTAGAGAAGGATTATGAAAAAAAAAAAAGATCTTACGTTGCCTACATCCAAATTAACACACACACACACACACACACACGCACATGCACACGCATGTATATAATATAGTGGTTACCTGTGTAGGGATATAAGTTGAGGAGATGAGATTTTTCCTTTTAGGATTAGATTGCACTAGGGGTCAGATTTATGCCCATGTCTATTTTCCTTGGTTATGGATCAGAGATCATGCACCTTGGTGTTTGCTTTTTCATAAGCGACAGTCTTGATGAATTAGAGAAGAGGGTCTTATTACTAAGTTGAAGGTTTATACAGAGATGTTAGCAGCCAAAGGATTTTAGAATTAGCAAAACAAAGACTGAATATATAGGAGGCAAGTGTATGGTATGAAAGTCTAACAAAGAAGAATATTTCAAACATTTTAGAATAAGGTTTGGAGAGATGGGATGATGAGGATATTGGAGAATTGTTGCATACATTTGAGAATAATGGTTCAGAAAGATGGGGTGTTTGAGGATATATCTCATTCGATTAAAACAAGTTGGATGAAAAGGAGAAGTATTTGAAGGATATGTGATCAGAGAGTACTGCTCAAGCTTTGAAGGAAAATACTACGACTTAGTTATTAGGCAAACCTTGTTTTACGTCTATATTGAGCAAAATGTTGGGCTGATAAACACCAACATTTATAATAAATAGTAGTACTTGAGAATAAAGATGTTGAGATGGATGTATGGTTACAAAAGAGAGAGGCTTTTTATTATTTTCTTTGGGAGAAAGTAGAGGTGGCACTCATGGAAGAAATAAGGCTATAGATGTGTTAGGGAAATTTTGTCATGTGAAGCGAAGACCATTTAATGGGTTTGTTAGGAGATGTAAAAACACAAAAGAGGCTCATTATAGAAGAGAGAAAGGAATACCAAAGAAAAGATCGGAGGAAACTGACAAGCATAATGTTGTGTTTTTAGACCTAGCAGAGGACACGACTTACAATACAATTGAATGGAGGTGAAAACTTTATATACTGACCCCATTTAGTGGGTGTTAGAATTTGGGATTCTTAGCCCAAATCTGAAATGCTGAATCAATTGTGAGAGTGATGTGACTCAGATACTTATGATGAGTTTCTAGTTTATCAGAAATTAATATTGATTGGTGAAGTTCCTGTTGTGAAGATCAATGTGATGATGAAGCTGAAATCTGAAATACGATGAGAAGACAGCAAAGAAATAAAGAGCTCATCTGAGCTTTGAGCTTTATAAATAATCAGGAACTTGAATACAATGACAATGACAATCAACTACTTATATAGTTGTTGTGAATTAACGACAACCATAGGAATAGGATAAGAATTTACTTAGGCAAATCTTAGCCTTACAATACGAAACACAAATATGTTACAAAACTGAGTTTACATTTATACTATAAACTGAAACATGGAAAACAAAAGCTATGCTTCTGAATCTGATCCGTGGCATCTGTGCATTCACCAACCAGATGCTTGTGTATGTAATGCTTGGATTGCCCTCCTAGGTTTGTTTCTGTGGCGAGTAATCCAATGTAGCTGAATTTTCGAGGTTAATGTGCATAAGTGAAATAGCAGAATTGAATAACAGATTTGATCCCTACACTGGGACTAGAACTGTTGTGAACTGTCAGAGTGTGTTATGACAGTAAACCGTGATAATAAGTGAAGTTTCAGACTGATATATATGCTTGCACATCGCTGTGACTCCATGACTGTAAGACACTAAGACAATTACTGATCAGGAATCCTGCAGTGTATGTGAACGCAGATCGTTGTTCTTTCACAACAGATCAGACATCGGGTGCAAGTTGTCATCTGAATTTCATTGTTGAGATATAGCCATTAGTAGACAGTAGCCAGGTGTCGATTTGTAGAACCGTGATAATGAACTCTGCTAATCGCAAGTAGGTCTCGATGTTGCCTTCTGATGCCATTTCAATTTAAAATGATCTTGATTGATTGGATTGTTATAACATAACTTGATTTATTTTAGTTGAAGAGTGGTTACAGATTTTCGCTCTCAGTTCTTTTCTTGTTAAGTGTACTCTTGGTGTTTGATATAATGCTCATCTTATTAGATTGACCATACACAAATGATAAATGCTTATGAAATATAGACAATGAAACTACATGGATTCCATGCCATGAAGAGAACTAGGTTTTGGCTCCCTAGGTCATGCAGTTTTTCTCTCTATGTGTGGAAAGATTATATTTATGAGGATCATGTTCAGTCTTAGGCATTGTTTAATGGCAGCGTGCTGACAGAATTTAACCACATTAAATCTTTATAAAAAAATATAATTAAGAAATTAAATTAAAACCTGTTATCTATTGTTGAATTTAGATCTATATTATTGTTCTTTGTATCAATGTTTATAGCTTCCAAAATTCAACATAGATCAGTGTATACCCCAATAACAAATAATGTTGGAAAACAATCCTATATTTACACAATAAAAAAATAAGAACATTTTCTGTGCACTCACTAGGTGTAGCTCTCCACACCCTATAAATCCCTCAATCCTCCTCCCCCCC
>JAOVVI020005916.1:0-16048 GCA_028571085.2 Nepenthes alata
GAGCACCCCAACAAGCGCTGATTCTAGCAACTTTGCACCTTATCCGCCCTCTCGCAGCACTTGAACATTGGTTTGTTAAAATATTGACTGAGGATCTGTTCCACCGCTTATGTTACAAATTGTTCCATATTTTGTGGAGAGAGAAAATCTGAGAGAGAAGAGCTGAAGGAGAGAGGAAAGGGAGAAAAATTTTAGGTAGTTTGATTCAGTAGATTCAGAGTAAGAATTTTTGAATATCAGGTGAAGCCAACTATATCTTAAACGGTTTCTTTCACTTGTTGATTCTTGTCCTTATTATCGAGTATTATTGTTTTGATACTCATCTACTTAAGATTCTAACGTACTCATGCATGTATATTATTTTTATCCCTACTGATATTAAATATGAAAATTTTTATGCCGAATTGCTGATTTTAGTTCTATAATTTGGTGCTGAATCGTTGATTTTTAATCTGAAAATTGGTAGCACGCCTTGTTAGTATTAAATTTAGAGCTTGATAAATTTGAGATTCGTTGTTGAGTTTTATTACTAAATTTTATTGCTAAATTTAATATGAAATTGGGGGTGCTGATTTTACTAAATTTTATTACTGTAAATCTAAAATTATCATGAATTCAGTTCTCATATTCATGAAAGTATGATTGGAAGCTTTACAAATATTAAGAATTATGAATATTTTATCTCATAGTGACAAAATTAAAAAGAACCAAGAAAATATGTAAAGTTTTCATAAAGACCTTAAGAAGAATTAAGAAACTTAATAGAAAAATTATTCATATGGTAATATTTTCTGACATATCTTAGGATATCATAGTAGTAATCGAGGAATCGCCCCTAACTTGTGGAGGAAAAATAAAAGCAGATTATGGTCCTATCTATCGGGTTATAGGTATGTATCGTCCAAATTCAGGTGTTGAATAGGATCATACGGCCATGGATTGTGTGGGAACATATACAATCATTTCCTTAACTGTTCGCTCCGTTAGTTGGTAAGGCTTACTAGTCCTGATCTCCAAAGATAAATAAGTTTTCGATGTATTTGACGGCTAAGACAGTAAAAGAATAAAATAAAAAGGTTAAATATATCATGAAAATATTTTTTGTCCATGTTTTATAATTATATATGTATTATGATTCATATTCCCTTCGATGATATGTTTTGAGTATAATGTGCATATTTATTATTATATATTATATCTTATTGAGTATTTGGCTTATTTTTTTACTATTTTTACTAACCTTCAGATGAGTTGTATATGTTGATGTCAGATGAATAGGAATGAATATGGGAGTTTCTCTTACTTAGAAAGATAAATTTTGACTCTTAGAAATTTTGTTTTGGATTTTAATGTATTGAAATTATGTAAATACTTGGAAGTATGAAACAATGCATTCTAATTTAGTGATATTAATTAGTATTACTTCTACAGACTATTATGGATATTATATATGCTTTCGTAGAATATTGTATAGTTGATTTTATTGGATTTTTAGAAGGTATTTTTTCTTAATAAGATCTAACGTCATTCTCCTATAGTACGATGTTGGAGCCACTGATGATATGGTGATTGCATGGATCCTGTGTATATTTATATTTATATGTATCTCATTAATTACTGATTATAATGGTTAATGATGAAAATGATGATAAATCTATCACAGATGGTTTCAAAGAAGTGTTTAAGGAGGTGCCATAGGGACTTGGTTGATTGATGTTGATGCGGGAGCTTAGGCTTAGTTTAGAGTGTTTTAATCTAGAATTAGTTAGTTATAGTTTGAGTTTTAAGTTATTGATTCCATGTGAGGCTTAAGTTGACTATCTGTTAACTTACTAATTGTAAGGTGGCAATTTAGTCTGAGTGTTAATGTTTTTGCCAATAGGATTTAAGCAATGGTTGATTGAAGAAGAAGGAACACCCGCGTTGATGCACATCTGGATTGAGAGGAAGAGTAGTTGAACTTGTGAGGAAGAATGGCCGATATTATAGAATCAATGGAACTGCGTAATTTGACATCAATTCCAACTCTAGTCCCCTCCATAGCAAATCTAGAGACTAGGCCCTACGATCAATTTACTAATGAATGGGTACCTGAATTTATGGAGGATTTAGATCCAACGAAAGCAGACACATGAATCCGGAGGTTTAAAAAGGTCTTCATTGTTATTCGCTGTCTCAAGAAGAACAAGGTAACTTATGCTTCCTATACACTGGAAGAAGCGGATCACTAGTGGGTTATGGGAAAAAGAGCTATGGAAGTGTCAGAATATGAGATTATTTTAGAGATGTTCGAGGGAGTTTTTATGGATAAATATTTTTCCACAAGTTTTTGGGAGTAGAAAGAGGAAGAATTTACATGATTAAGATAAGGGAACTAATTGGTAAGGAGTACGACACGAAAGTTACATAATCGTCATGCTATACTCTTTATATGGTCGAGGATGAAATCAGTCAAAAGGGCCAAGAAATTTTAGTAGGGACTAAAGGATAAGATCAGGAAGTAGCTAGTGACTTTAAAACTGCAAACCTATGGAGATGTGTTAGATCATGCACTTTTATTTGAAAAGGAGCTCAAAAAAGAAGAACTATTTAAGAAGAGGGCATCCAATCGAGAGGCCCAAGTGCAGGATCAAGCTCAGGAGTAGAAGGACCCGGTAAGAAAGTTAAGGTAGCGGATAAAGGGAAGAGGAGTGCTACAATTCAGATAGTATCAAGCCCAAAGGCGGAAGCACCCACTTGTTCTTATTGCCGGGAATTGTATCCAAGACTGCCTTATTACTAATTGTCAAGAACCTACTCCAATTGTGGCCACCCGGACTACATAATTATAAACTATCATCATCCTATGAAGCCGGCGGCCCAAAAGCCCATCGTTCAGAGCAAAACTTTTAAAGTTGCCACGCAGGATGCGGAGGCATCACCAAACGTGGTAGACGGTACTCTTTCTGTTTGTGATGTTCCAACTCATGTGTTATTTGACTCAAGATCTACACACTCGTTTGTTTCTCCTAAATTATTGTGCTATCTAGTATCACCCCTGAGAATCCTGAATTTTTCTTTGATAGTATCAATACCTACGGGATCGTCGATGATTACAAATATTATATACTCGAGGTGTGTAGTTCAAATAAATGGGCTACAATTAACCGTAGATTTAATTTTGTTAGATATTTGTGATTTTGATATGATTCTGGGTATGGATTGATTAGAAAATTAACATGTTAACATTGATTACTTTCACAAAAGGGTTTATTTTGTTATTCCGGGATTTCACATTCAAGGAGTAAGGCAGAAGGAGATGCCTTGTTTAATTTCAGCCTTGCATGCTCGACATCTGTTAAAGAATGGATGCTAAACGTATTTAGTTTAAACCAATACAATTGGGAGTCATAATGTACCGATGAAGGATATTCCAGTGGTTAGTAACTTTGAAGATATTTTCTTGAAGGTTTACCTAGATTGCTATCATAGTGTGAGATCAAATCTAAAATTAAAGTTATTTTCGGATCATCATCGATTTTAAAGATACTATATAGAATGACACTGGCAGAATTAAAAGAATTGAAATAACAATTACAGAAACTTTTGGAGAAATGATTTATCCAACCGAGTGTTTCTCTTTAGGGTGCCTTAGTGTTATTTGTAAAGACGAAAGATGGATAATTGAGGTTGTGTATTAATTACCAGGAGCTTAATTAAATCACTTTCAAGAATAAGTACCGTTGGCAAGGATTGATATTTATTCGATCGATTATAAGGAGCCCAAGTATTTTTTTTAAGATTGACCTTTGTTTGGGGTATTACCAACTGAGAATTAAGAAAGATGTGGCAAAGACCGCATTCCAAACGAGGTATAGACACTATAAATTTTTAGTTATGTCATTTGGACTAATTAATACCCCTGTAGCTTTTACGGATTTGATAAATTGGATGTTTCAATCCTATTTTGATCAATTTATTGTGGTATTTATTGATGATATATTGATTTACTTGAGAAGTTACGGTGATTACGATACACATTTGAGAATTGTGCTTCAGACACTACTGAAATAAAAATTGTATGCTAAATTAAAAAAAAAAGTGTAAATTTTGACTCGAAGAGGTAGTATTTTTAGGGCATGTTATTTTTAACGGTGGCATTTTAGTTAATCCAAAAAAGATCAAAACTGTTACCAGTTGGAGTTGCCCAACTATGGTAACTGAAATTCAGTATTTCCTTGGGATGGCAGGATATTATTGGAGATTTGTGAAAAATTTTTAAGAATTACTATGTCGTTAACTTAATTAACAAAGAAGGAATATAAATTTGTTTAGACCAAAGAATGTGAATAGAGTTTCCAAGAATTAAAGAATCGATTGACTACTACTCAAATCTTGACAATTTTTGAAGAATTTGGTGGTTTGTAGTCTACTATGATGCTTCTAAGACGGGAATTGGCTGTGTTCTAATGCAGTATGAAAACGTGATAGTGTATGAGTCATGGCAATTAAAGGTCCATGAAAAGAACTAGCTAACTCGTGATTTAAAGTTAGCCATAATAATCTTTGCTTTGAAAATTTAGAGACATTATTTATACAGTAAGAAATTCTTAGTATATTCAGACCATAAGAGTTTAAAATATCTATTCTTGTAGAAAGTGTTGAACGTGAGTCAAAGACGATGGATAGACTTTTTAAAGGATTACGAATGTGAAATTTAGTATCAATCGGGAAAAAACAATGTAGTGGTTGATAGCATGAGTCATCAGACGTGCTTTATGGCGAGATTAAGGATTAAGGAGATAGAGATGCTCGAATGCATGAAGCAATGGAATATTCATAGATATGCTCAGAAAAATCAGATGATTTTATCGTATCTATATGTCCAACCAGAGATACTGAAGAAAATTAAGGGTGGTCAAATAAACAATTCATTTATGATGGATATTGTCGAAGCTTGAGTCGGAACACTATGACTGATTTTAATATTTGTGTTGATAGAGTCTTAAGATTTTAGGATAGATTGTATACTGGATGACAAGAAGTTGAACAAAATCATGGAAGAAGCCCATCAATCCAGATATACCATTTATCTGAAAATTAATAAGATATACCAAGATATGAAAAAATTATTTTGGTAGAGAAATATGTAGGAGATTATGGTATATGTGGGAAAGTATCTAGTTTGTCAACAGTTAAAGGCCAAGCGAAAGAAGCCATCAGGTCTATTACATCCGTTGCCTATCCCAAACTTAAAATGGGAAGACATAACAATGGATTTCATGGCGGGTTTATCGAGGACACTGAAAAATCATAATTCTATTTGGGTGATCATAGATCAACTCACAAAATTGGCACAGTTTCTAACTATCTTGACGACTTATTCAAGAGGTCGATTAGCTCAAATATATATTGATGAGATTGTTAGATTACATGGTGTGCTGATATCTATCGTATCGGATCGAGATCTGCGGTTTGCTTCTAAATTTTGGAAAAGCCTACATTGTGATTTGGAGACAGAATTAAAATTTAATTCAACTTACCATCCGCAAATCGATGGACAATCGGAGCAAACTATCCAAATTTTAGAAGACATATTGAGAGTTTCGGTATTAAAGATAAAGGACAATTGGGATGATCATGGCATTGGTAGAGTTCACTTATAATAATAGTTATTAAACGAGTATCGAGATAACTCCATTTGAAGCCTTATACGGGAGAAAATATCGATCTCTGATCCATTAGGAAGAACGGGTGATAGACGACTTTTGGGACCAAACATTATTAGAGAGATGTCTGAAAAAGTCAAGTTGATCCACGAGAATTTGAGGGTAACTTAAAGCTGACAAAAAAGCTATGCAGATCAGAGGAGATCAAACTACATTTTAATCTTAGCGATTATGTTTTCTTAAAAGTATCACCAGCGAACGGAACAATCAGATTTGAGGTAAAAAAAAACTAAAGTCGAGATTTATTGATCACTTTGAGATTCTGGGGAACGTGGGGGAAGTGACTTATCGATTAGTATTGCCACCGAGTTTAGTAGAAGTGTATAATGTTTTTCATGTATCACTATTTTGAAAGTATGTATATGACACGTAACATGTCATTGATTATGATCCCCTAGCCATTAGTGAGGATTTATCGTATGTGGAAGAGCTAGTGTAAATTTTAGGCTAAAGGGATCAAGTGCTTCGCACGAAAACCATTATGTTAGTTAAGGTTTTATGGAGAAATTACTCACATGAGGAAGCCACGTGGGAGTGAGAAGGTGTGATAGTGTAAATTTTAGGCTAAAGGGATCAAGTGCTTCGCAAGAAAACCATTATGTTAGTTAAGGTTTTATAGAGAAATTACTCACATGAGGAAGCCACGTGGGAGTGAGAAGGTGAGATACGGGACAAGTATCCTTACTTCCTTGAGGTATGTAATTCTTGTCAAATTTTGAGGTCGAAATTTTATAAGGAGGGGAGAATTGTGATGTTTGACTTTTATAACTTATGTTAATTGTGATTAATTTAGTTACTATAATTAAAATTGAAGTCAAAGGATATAAAAAATAATATTAAAAAAGAAAAAATTACAAACTGAATGAGTTGTGCACCCGATCCCCGGGTTGGTGCTGCAATGGCTGCCCTATGCCCTCCGAGTGCCTGAGGTGCTACAGGTAGTGTCGGGCACACCTGCTGCACACCCGAGTGCCTAGCAAGCACCAATTTAGTATCGGGTGCACCTTTCGTGCGCCCAAGCGCCCCAGTAGGTGCTAATTCTAGCAGCCCTGCGTTTAAGCAGTGCTCGAGTGCGAGGCTATTATAAAATCGGCCGAGGATCAGTTCCACTGTATTTTCAAGTGGTGGAACAGTTTGTAGAGAGAGAAAATAGATAGAGAAGGTCCAAAGGAAAGAAGAGAAGGGAGAGGAAAGTGAGTAAACTTTTGGTTAGTTCAATTCAAAAGATTCAAAGTAAGAATTTCTGAATATCAGGTAGATGCAAGTGTACTCTAAGCGGTTTTTTTTCACTTATTGATTCTTGTCCTTATCTTTGAGTATTATTATTCTAATACTCATCTCCCTTAAGATTCTAACGTATTTAAACATGTATATTATTTTTATCACAGCTGATATTAATCTAAAAATTTTTATGCTGAATTGCTGATTTTAATTCTATAATTGGGTATTGAATTGTTGATTTTAAATCTGAAAAATTTGTAGCATGCCTTAATGGTTTTAAACCTGAAACTTGATAAATTTGAGATTCGGTGTGAAATTTAATTACTGTAAATCTAATATTACTATGAATTCAATTCCTATACTCATGTAAATATTATTGAAAATTTTACAAATATTAAAAGTTATGAATATTTTCTTCTTGAGTGAGAAAATTAAGAAGAATAAGAAAATGTGTAAAGTTTTTATAAAGATTTTAAAAAGAATTAAGAAATTGTATCAAAGATTATTCAGCATGTAATATTTTCTGACATATTTTAAGATATTGTAATGGCAATCGAAGAGTTGCCCATAGCTTGTGAGTGCGGGGAAAATAAAAGCAGATTACAGCCCCATCTATTGGGTTATAGATATATACCGCCCATATCCAGGTGTTAAATAGGATTGCACGGCCTTAGATTGTGTGGGGCATATACAATCTATTTTTTGACTATCCGCTCTATTTTTTTGTAAGGCCTACTAGTCATGATCCTTAAAGATAAATAAATTTTTAATATGTTTTGTTAGTGCTTTTTCATGTTTAATGGTTAAAATAGTAAAAGAATAAAATAAAGAAGGTTAAATACACATGAAAATATTTTTTGCCCATGTTTTATGTTTATATGTACATTATGACTCATATTCCTTCCGATAACATGTTTTTAAATATAATATGCATGTTTATTATCATATGTCATACCTTACTGAGTATTTGGCTTACTTATTATTTTTATTAATCTTTAAATGAGTCGCACGAATTGATACCAGATGAATAGGAATGAAGACGAGAGTTTCTTATACTTAGAAAAATGGATTTTGACGTTTAGAAATTTTGTTTCGGATTTAATGTATTGAAACCATGTAAATACTTGGAAGTATGAAATAATATATTCTATTTTGGTGATATTAGTTAACATTGCTTCCGCAGACTACTATGGATATTATGTATGTTTCCGCTGGATATTATATAGTTGATTTTGTTGGATTTTCAACAGGCATTTTTTAACAGGATCTAACGTCATACTCCTATAGTACAGTGTTGGAGTCGCTGACGATGTGGCCCATGTATAGATTCTATATATTTTTTTACTTATATGTATCACATTAATTATTTATGATAATAGTTAATGATGAAAATAAGGACATAATTTATCACTGCTTATTTCTACGGAAAACCCATGTAGTCCTTATGACATATTTAGTTATTGAAATAAAATAATATAGAAATAAAATATTTATTTTTAAAAAATAAAATACGATAAGAATATAGTTAAAAAATTTTATTTTTATATTTTATTATTGGAATATAATAAGTTAAAAATTAGTATTATAATATTTGGTATATAATAATAATGAGAAATAGAGTAAATATTTGTACTAATAATTATTTTACCCTTATTTAAGGAAAAAAGATTTTGGAGACCAAAGTATGAATAATATTTTACAACAATAGCTGCTAATATTATGCATAATAAAATTTCAATGCTTGTTTCTGTCGATAGTGCCAGAGTAGCAGTACTTCTGTGGGTCCCAACAAGCGGCTTTCTCACTAGGGTGGACGAACAGAGAGTCAGTCCAGTCTTGATTATGATCATGGGTACAATGACACCTTAAACTTATACGTTCGAAACTAGTCTGAGGAGTACGGATCGCAAATTTGAAAGGCATCGAATTAAAAAAAGGAAAGATAGAGGGATTAGAGACAAAACAATAATAATTATAAAAATAGTTATTCATTTGTTATAATGAATAAATAATACCAAAAAAAATTTAATATTTTTTATTTTTTACGTTAGAGGAATGTTTATTCTCACTAGAATAATTATTCCGCATAAAAAAAAAAACTAGATGTAAAAATAAATATTTAATTAATAATAAAATATGAATAAAAATTCTATTCCAACCAACCGAACGGACCACTAGAGTCACATTCTTGCCCACTAGTTTTTTTAACTGAAGATTTATTAGTTTTGGAAACGTTAAGCTTGCATTATTTTCCAAATCAGAAATTAAAAAATTAAAATCCAAAGTTCTACTTTTCCTTTAATTCTCGCATTAAAGTTTAATTTTTTAAGCATAATCATTAAATATTACAACATAAACTTAAAATTCAAAATCTTACTCGCTTTTCGTTCTTGGACTAAAATCTAATTATTAAAGCATAATCATTAATATTCACTCAACTTCCTTGGCTTGGTGCCCAACCCCCTTCCCAAAAAAAAAAAAATTATTTCAATATATGAAAAATTTTTCCAATTTTTTACTTGTATATTTTTCTAAATTTTATCATCAATTTTTTTTTCTACTTTTAAAACATTATTCCTCGTTTTTACAGTATAAAAGCAAGAGCATGATGAGTCTTCTAAAACCATGTAAAATATTGGACTCTCCTCGCAAACGAAGAGGGGGCAACACGGAAGACACAAGGACTTCAGGAAACCTGTTCTTCTCCTATAAATAAAATACAAGCAAAAATCAAAAGAGCAGCACCACTGCATTTAGTTCCTAGTACCAACAAGCCAAGAAAAAGGCATTTACCTAAGAATTTGGGCAGTTTGGGGGCCTTTACGGTCCATTCCCTAAACTACAGCTGTCATTTAAAAATTGATCTGACCCAACAACTGTGATTCAATCTATACATTAAAATGTATCCCCTAAAATTTACATAAGTAACTGGATGATATTCATTTTTTCAAAGAATGTATGTGATTTGGAGAATAGCTCAAGCAAAGAGGCACCCAAATCGAACCTTTGGGAAGGGCAGTCCCTATCGAAGGCAGGACTCTCCCCCGCTCCCTCACTCTACGGAGCCTACTTTCTACTCCGGGCGCCAAAAACAGTCCTTCGGGGTGGGAGTCACATAAACTGCATCCAAAATAATCCTTCCTCTGATCCGAGCCACGCCCCCCAAATATGATCTCGTCCGCCTTGACATTCATCTTCGTCCCTTTCCCTACCAATGGGGACTTTTGGAGACTCTACATAGTTGAAAGACAGATATTAAATCCATGGAAGCTCTTAAAAGCCCTCCCATATACTCCCATTGATAAGGATCACACCATGAAAACTTGGACAACTGGTATTACAAGATAGGTCTAACACATTAATAGATTGTAACAATTAAAATTGTCCTAGTAGCAAGGACGAAATTCTTAACATCCGGCATGCGAGGAAATATAAAAAATAAAAGAATTGTAACAGGACTCATCATTCATTCATTACAAACAAGACCAAAGGCACTCTGTTTAACATGCTAGCTACCCATTGGAGAATAGAAATGAGAGAAAGCAGATCATAAGTAATACCTTCACTTAGCTGCCAGCTAACAGCTGAGGGGATAGAATTTGAAAATTTGTCCCGATAGAGCAATTCGCCAGATTTAATGCTCCAAATTCCTACACAGCTATCCTCGCCACCTACAAGGAATGTCAACATATAGATCAGACAGGTGAAACTGGGGCAAATTTATTAAAACACAGAGGGGAGGGCGACATATAATTGATCCTACACACCTGACAAAACAAATCTTTCATATGCGTCAACTCCAAGGTGAATACGAGTATGAGAATTCACGTGACCTTCATAAGACTGTACGGCACCTCGCTGAATCAGACGATGATCATAAAGCTTGATCTGTGGAAACAATGAGATTCATAATAAGGTCACAGATGAACCCAATTTGTTTAACGTGAACCAGAACTAGCCACAATATTTGCTATAAGAAAAGAAAATATCTGATGGAGAAAGAGAGAGAAACTATGGTCATTGGAAGTGATAAAAAAAAAGTACTTAATATAGCTTCTATTTTTAGAAAATATTAAACAAAATTGAATAAAATGGTAAAAGTAACTCATATAGCCAACCCCGATTAGTGGAACTTAAGGATATATTGTCATCATCATTGTTGTCAAATGTGACGACCAGCTGCTGCTGGCGATTATCACACTACACTGTAATAACACTTTTCTTGAGACAGAGGAGAGGCAAAGGAAAATCTCATAATCCATGAGGATTGGGACGCCTATACAAGGAAATTGAGCACGGAAAAATATAAAAAAAAAGGCTCAATGCAACTGTGGTTCTCACTGCATCCAATCACCACTAAATGATTTCCAACCAATAAAAATCAAGAACTTTTTTTTGGGGGGGGGGATTAAGTACCTCAGAAACTTGGAATTAATCTACATGCTATTATATTAAGTATGATGACAACATTTATGAATTACAACGAGCAAGATGAGCAAAACAGATAGCAACAAGGAGAAGCCAACACTGACCGATCCATCCATGGAGCTTGCCAAGAAATACTGGTCATATAATTGGAGTGATGCCAAACTAAAACATGCAAAAAATCACAGCAAGTAAAAATAGGTTTGAAAGAGAGAATAAAAGATTAAAGAAAAGAATATCATTTTATATACATAAAATCTAACCATGAGACTGATGAAGGCATGTAGATGGTATCACTGGGATGTATATGTCCTCTAAGCTGCACGTAATGAGGGTAAAATCTGTCATTCATGAACAATGTGGCTAAAATGACAAGTCTCAGCAGGTTAAGTCACATAACAAAGACATCTCATTGACTTGAAGCTAAAAAAACACAGTAACAGCTTGATATTAAATAGAAAAAGGAAAAGATGTATGCATATGAGAGATTCTGCGATTCAGGGAGCTATGAGGAGGGAGAAAGGCGAGTAGGAAGGCAAAGGCCTAGAGTTTGAACATCATTTGATTTTAATTAGTTTCCCATCATCCAATCAGCTAAGGCTGTATAGCAAATCAATATCCGGGGGAAAGAATCTAGAATTTCTAAGGCAGGCTTAAATACCTTGTCACTGCTCAGTGCTCACAGAAAGGTCAGTCCAACTAGATTTTATTCATTGAATTTTTTAGTGGAAAGTGGACCACCCCTCCCCCCCCCCCCAAAAAACCCCAATGACTACATATTTTGTAGCAGGTTTATTGTCCAAATAATAAGTAAAAGCATAAACTGGAACATTTTGTAGCTACAAACATAGTTACTAAATTGTTAAGATTCGCATTTGAAAGCTTGAAATCTAAGAAATGTCATTTTGACAACCATAAAATTCTGTGATTCCACGTAGAAGCAGTGCCTTCTATGAATGACAGATAATTGGACATACCCACAACATTAAATCCACGAGTGACTGCAACTTAAGCAAAGTCATAATGGTTCCGTGTACAAAGCAATTTTTTATTGAACAAAACTCGTTGAAGAGACTGAAAATCACTGAATAACAAACAAATGGTTCCAGATAATATGAAGTGCACAGGCTCTTGATGTTAGACTCGAGTGCACATGCCAGCTGGTTTCCTCCCCCTAAAGCTCCCCAACCTAACAAAGAAGTAAAACATAACAAAGACATATTTTAGTATCACAAAATGAAGATGGGTGCAGCACGGCATGAGGTTTCTCACTAGTCGAAACCAGATAGGCTGCATGCATTCCAATAATATCCCCCTATCTATCTTACACACACACACACAAAACGATCATTTAACCACAAAAGTTATGAAAAATACACAGGTATCACACTTAAATAATTATTCTCAACACAACTACGGTAGTTCTAGAAGACTCATTTTTGGAAAACAAAAGCATACTCATTTGTAACTCATATCCAGCTCTGGATTACACAGGCAAAGCAAAGCATACAAAGAGGATAACAAATCAACAGTAAAAACATTAAGGTTTTGTTGTGAGAAAAGAATTTTTTTTTGGGGAGGGGGGTGCTTGTTTGCAGAATTCCAATCAATAGTAACAGTAGTTTGGGCTCTCGGATACCACAAACCAAGGTTTGTCCCTCATTGAAGAAGTTCGACTTGAAGTTCCACATAATTTAGGAGAAGGGTAGGGAATATGATGTCGAGCAAGTTGACGTTGCCTTTGCCTGGAATCAACCGTTAAGATTGCACCATTTCTAAGTCCACATAGAACAATATTTCCCTGCATCAAAATAAGGGTTCTGTCATTCACATTAAATTGCCGGGCAACCAAGTAGAAAGAACTGAAAATGTTCAAGCATTCTTCAAATTAAATAATAAACAACTAAAGCCCTCATTCCCATCAAAAAGACATTATTAATTAAAAAAAAAAGACATGGAAGCTAATAATGGACCCATGAGGTCATATTTTAGTTTGTATATGTTCCTCAATATTTCAAGAGATAAAGACAATATTTAATGTCTCAAATGCCCCCCCCCCCCAATGCTCTCCACTAACTTGGCATGTTTCAAATCTCAAACTTCATTTGTAGGCAAGATCACAAATAGGGGGAAAAAGGTATATTTATTCAGTCCGCTGTCTTCAAACTTTTAGTTCTATTTAACAGTCAAATCAATCAAGCCAAGATTGCTTTGATTGAGCTTTCAGGGACAGTCAGAGAAAAAACATCACTTGGTTTTGGTTCATTATGTGTGCTTGTTTTTTGATCAAGCATAATGATTAAAGAGGGCTCATATAAACAAACTTTACATAGGATTTATCGCATGTTAGCATTCATGTCACTGTTGAGACAAATTATAGTAATTTCCGGTGGAAGTGTTCATATCACTACATACGATTAATATAACCAAACTTCTTGAGGAATTTATGGCACGTTGACATTCACTACACCATTGATAGGGTTTCTTTGATGCTGGTCGAAAGGCAAAGACTTTAGTAAGTTCTAGGTCAAGTGGAATGTTAGTAAGACAAGGTTTCTTTTTCCATTTTTTTCTTTTGGATGCTAGTGTCTTGGAGGATACTAGAGCTCATTCCATTGTAGAAAACTTAGGTTGTTTCTGAAAACTTTTTCAAGAAAACAGAAAATTTGGAAAACATGTTCAAATCTCTTAGTTTACGATTTGGATACCTGAAAAACTCTATTTTACAGTTTCAACTTTGTACTAAATTATGGAAAACTCCAAACATATATATATATTTTATAATTTTCCACAGCCATAAAGAAATGTCTCCCACGTTTTCACAATCTTATCACTAATCTGTAGACAATTTGTAATTGTGAAAGCATTATTTTATAAGCTTATAAATGTAAATGTATAATATTAAAATTTTAATCTAATTAGATAATCAAATTTGTTTGTATTTGTTTTCATTTTCTAATAGAACTAACTAACGACTTTATATAAGTTATTAACTTGTTATAAATCATGTTGATACACATTAGACAATACAATTATATCACTTGATATATAGAGCTAAAAACATGGTCCATTTATCAATAAATATGTTACCGTCTAACTTTTACAAATTAAAAAAAAAATTATCATTTGTACAACATTATCTTAATGATAAATTAAATTATTATATTGTAATAATTTGAAAAATTATCATTTTAAAAAATAATGTAATAATACTAGCCACACTAGACTTGTTGACAACTATATTGTAATAATTTGACTTATTAATTTGTTTTGCATAAATTAGGTTCGAGCTCAACTCAAAGGATAAAGAGTTAACCTTGAATGCAATCTGTTCACTCATAGCACAATTAGCAATAAGTAAACAAATGTCATTTTACAAAGAGATTATTATTAAGATCCCCATTCAGTATGCAATATGTCGATATGCAATAGATGGAAGATTTTAAGAAATTTGATAATTATGAATTGAGTTGTCACAAATTCAGTTTGACCTATTAGTTTATTGTGATATCATTGAATTTGCGATATGTAAAAAAAAAATTCAAAATTGATATTTAATTCATTTTATACGTCTTTCGAATTTTTTGACATCATGTGCAAATACCATAGACTCGAAATGTCGTCAATATGGCATAAAGTTTTTGCCAACATATGAGATAATAATAATAAATTAAATGTTCAAAATAAAATTGGAACAAGTTGAAAACTCTTACTTACCAAAAAAAAAAGTTGAAAACTCTAGCATCCATTGGATTTTTTTTCTTCCATTTAAATTTCCTCCTCCTGTAAACAAACTCATAAAATAGGCTGGGTTCAACTTGTTAATTTTACTAAATTGAGCTCAAATAAACTTTAACAAATGATTTTAACCAAGCTCCAAGTAAATTTATTAATTAGCAAGTCTAACCATCTTGCGAATGATTGATACCTTACTAGTAACTATAAATAAACATTGACTTATTAAATGTAAATATTTCTAGCATAAATAAATAAACATGTTTTCCCAGAAAAAAAAAAACTATCATAATAGAAATGTGAAAAGGAGAAGAAACAGAAAAAAAATGGAAAACAAAAAGAAACAATTTTCCCAACCAAACTATTGTGGATTTCGGGCAACCTTAGATGGGTTTCTGTAAATACAGGCTGTGATTTTTATTCACATGACGCATTCTTAGGATCCTTTATGCAACAAAATATTTAGTTGGAAAAACAATTTTCAATGCAAGTTGACAATCAGTCTCTTCTGCTGCTCTCAAATTAATTCGTATTGATGTGTAAACAATTGGCAAGTAGAACTGGTGCACGAGGAAGGCTAGGAAAAAAATCAAAGCATACCCAAATTCTTTTGGAAGAAGCTGTTTACATTTTTGGGCAGGAAGGTGCATAGCAGTTTATATGAACCACATTGAATTAAAAAATTCAACATAGTTATTTCTCCATATATCATATCATTTGAGTTCGACTTCATAGTAATGGAAGTATTCACTTACTGATAGAAAAATAGTAGAGAAGACTAAATCTAGAAGTTGGTTAAGATAAGACTTAATAATATGTTGCAGAAATTAGAGCTCAAGAAGCCAAATATGCACTTCAAAAGATTTAAAAAATGGTCAATCAAGTGGAACAGCAGAAGCAGATTTATATAACCGGCACCACTTTGTGGGACGAGAGGCTTTGTTGATATGTACTTGTTT
>JAOVVI020005917.1:0-16047 GCA_028571085.2 Nepenthes alata
AACTAATATCTAAAACTGAAATTAAACTAAAATATAGCATATAGATACATTAAACGATGTCCGGAAACATTTAAACGACATAAAGCATCATGAACTTCTAAACTAAAATCCTGCGAACATTCCCAATCTTCACTCCTGCTCATCCGGTATGAATTCGTGTATCTCATCTGAGGGTTAGTAAAACAGTAAAAGAGTAAGCCAAGAGCTCAACAAGGTACTATAGTATATCAATGAACATATATACTTTTCATTTAAAACATATCGGAAGGAGCAATGCAATGATATGCCATAAATTTCCATAACAAATGTATGAATTAACTTATGCAAATTTCAAATTATATTATCGTATTTCTTTTTTATCTTAGCCATCAAAACATGCTCAATTCTTATCTTTTCTTAGAAACCAGGGCTAGTAGGCCTTACCGACTAAAGGAGCAGCAATTGAAGCCCGAATTGTATATATTCCTACACAACCAAAGGCCATAACCTTCTATTCAAGACCCAAATATGGGCCGTTTACATATAACCCTATAGACTGGGCCAGATGTTACTTCTTAACCCCGCAATTATATAGAGTCGGATATCAATATACCACTATAATATATTAAGGTATGCCAAAAAATGCTATCTGCTAAGCAACAACCTTGATCTAATTCATTTCTTAGGAAAACTCTACACTTATTGTTGGTTCTTTATAATTTTTTTATCTTTAGAAAAAATGATCATATTTCTTAACTTAATTATAGAGTTTTCTGCCATAATTTCATAATTTGAAAGCATGAGATGCTGAATTTGAAATTAAATGCAGAAAGTTTCATAATTCAGCATGTGTATCAATTTTTCAGACCTTAAAGCTTAAATTGTGTGCATTCTCCAGCTTATATAAAACATAAATTTGATGATTCAATGTCTGTGCAAGCCAATATATGAATATAAGGTAGGTAATAATCCATAATGCAACAGAAGACAGCAAAACTCAGCAAATATGTAGCAAATCAGCTTGAATGCAGAATTTAGTGTAAGAAATCAGCTAGTATACAAATTGTCTACTGAATTTTAGATTACATACTCAACAATTACTGAGTGTACCAGTCTATTACCCACAAATTTAGTCATAATAACGCAGAAGTATATAACAAACATGCAGGAATCAGCAACATAATAAGAATTTCTAAAATATTTGTCCACAAAGTGCACATGCAGGGCATTTCATGAGGAATTCCAACACATGCAGAGGACTTAATTCAAATTTCTGGACATGCAACGTCTCATATACGAAATTCAAGCATTGAAGAATCATATAACTCAAACATGAATGAAGATTGGTTGCACAATTTCAGCACATATGTGTGTTGTTTATAAATTAAGCATAAGTTCTTGTGAAATTTTGTTGTAAAATCATGAAAATGAACATGCATGCTAAGTACAATAATATAACTTTGAAAATATTAACATAATTGAGCAATGGAACAAGAATTGCTCATGGAAGTTGGAAATGAGCAGCATCAGGGGAAGGAGAGCATAGAGTGCACTTGCCTTTACTCCAAATTCACTAAATTCTAGGCTTAAATCACTTGAATTGAACCTTCTCTCTCTTTCTCTCTGTTCTCCTCGGCTCTTTTTCTCTCTTTTCTGAAAACTCACTGAGAAAATGAAAGAAATCAGCTCGGGTTGCACATATATACTACCTTGCGCTCTAGTGCGGCTTGGGCGTGCATCGGACACTAGGCCACGGGTTTAGTGCGCTTGAGCACGGTTCGGGCGCATAGCTACCGCTAGCAATTGCTTGAGCGGCTCTCGGATGAGCCTCAAGCGTTGAACCATTGCTTTTGGCACTCGGGTGCAAGTCGGGCTGCTTCAAGCGCCAAATCAACCAGTCCAATTTTTTACTCTTGACCCAATTTTTTACTTTTTTTTACATTAATTTTAATTATATTAGTTTAATTAACCAAAATTATCGTAAATTTGAGACTCGGGCCTTATATTATTATTGTAACACCCCATTTTCGATTCAAGTTTATTAGATTCTTGACCCAATTAAGCCATTAATGAAGATAATTAATGAGCTAATATCATGATGAGGCCGGTCAAATCGGATTCACGAAACCATCTAATGGGTATTTTTGTAATTTTACTGTTGGCAGTCAATAATGATTTTCAATGCTTTAGAACATTAATTAGGATTGCTGTGACATTATTCTATGCTTATGTATTCAACTAAAGTAAAAAATTAATTAATTAGGATGATCAGTATTAAGGAAAATACTAACTATAATTTATAATTGGGTAATGCATTAAATACCCCCGTGTGAACGAGAGATCATGACCCTCTTCCTAAATACATTCAGCCATCTATGGATGCATCCTCCTATGATAATTCATGTAATTAAGATATTTTATCAACATTAAACTAACATTTAAAAAGAGGGAAAAGGAATTAAAAATAATTAAGGGGAAGTCTTGGTTCTTGCCCTATAGCCGCCACCTTATATAAATTCACACCATCATTATTGTAGTTCCTTGTCTTCCTTAATTTTTCCTACGCTATTTAGAGGAATTCTAGCTAATTGTTAAGTTATTAATAAGGTGTAAATTAAGGAAGGAATTCAATGTAGTTCATGATTCATTCATTTAGCCGTTACTCTCCTTAATGCATTCATGCTCCTCAAACTAGATTCTTCTTTCTCTCTACTATCCTCTTCCTTAATAAGTGATAGCCATTTCTTCACCATTTTTTTTATGGTTCACTAAGAGGAGGGAGGGAGGGGGGAAAGAGAGAGAGATGAAGTCTCTGCTGTGCTGCTGCTGTTGCCGGCAAGGAAAAACCAAGACGAGGCAGGTGAATTTCTACTCTTTGATGCCATCTCTCCATATCATTTGGCTTATCATTTCATTGTGTAGACGAAATTCAAAAACACCCTGTTATTCATCCTCTGTTTTCGAATACGATTGCAAATCTCTAAATTTAGGAGCCTCTTGATTAATATATCATGCTCAAATATTGTAGAAGTCAGTGATTTTACATTGTTAATTGTGGACAACTTTCATTTGAGGAAAATTAAAATGCATGAATTTGAGTACAGTGATGCAAAAGGGAAGAAGATGAATACTAACCAGGTAAGGAAATCAGTTTCAAAATCACTTTTGGGTCAACCGTTTATACATTAAATCAATGCATTCATGTCCGTAAATTTGTCGTTTTATACTATCATATAATAAGTTTAATACTTCATTGATGAAATGCAATTTCGATTACCCAAAGGCGTAGAAATTGATTGATAATGATAAAACATTTAACGTTGAAAGTTTGAAAAACCAGGCTTGAAGCTGGAAATTATCTACTCAAGCTTTCTTCTCACAATCTTCTCGCAAAGGTCCCGTTCGCTCACGCCTCTATTCTTGCAGAACTCGTGCGAATCACCTATATGTCCACTTTAGCCTTCTTCTCGTGAGCCTCTTGCAGACATTAGTTTGCTCAAGCCTTCTTCTCACAAACATCCACCGTTGTTTGCTCAAGCACCAGTTCTCCCGAGCCTCATGCGGACCTTTATAGATGAAATCAAGTGGGTATTGATAAATTATAATCATTTATAAGAAGTATGTGTTGTTTAATGCTTTATTATTGGATTATATTGTTCAGGTCTCATTTTCTTAAGCTGATTAAATTGCGCTTGAGTAGCACTAGACTAGCGCGTAAGTGCTGGGTCGATATCAATTATGTTAGTAACTTGTGAATTTTGTTCAATAGTAGTGGAATAAAATGTACTCTTATAGCCTTAAAAATGAGATTAATAAACAAGCAAGTCTAGTAATGATTGGATAAAATCTTACGAATCGGTTTAGGTGGCATAGTGTTTGGTCCATATGGCTTAGTAGACTGTGGCAGGCCCAGTGGGATCATAGGAGTTGGATATTTAGTTTATTCATGGGTTTTTCTTATCTTCTTAGTGATTATTCTTTGTGTTATCTTAGATTATGTGTGTGACTTTCTTGGTATCTATAGTTGGATAAAGGAGACTATACAAAAACAATACGGTGTTAAGGAACATAGAATCTGCAGAACCGTAATATAATCTACAGTTGTCTAATATCTGATCTATATTTCGATGAAGTGAGGTCTATGTCATTGAAGGATGCTTATAGTCTTCTAAATAACTCTTGTTGAAATATCGAGGGATATCATATCGAGAGGTATTGGGTTTGACATGTCGACTTGGGATAGAATATTCTATTTCCTATATGGCATAGATCTCAATTGGATCATGAGGATACAAGCGTGACATATTCTCTACCTGTTGAGAGATTTCCCTGAGGGATAATGAGAAATATTAATCATATAGATTGAGTTCGATATTTGCAAACTACGGGTAGCAAGCATTATGAGGCTATCGAGTTAGTTGTGTGTCGAACTTGAGAGCAACAATTACCTCGTGGTAATTACCCAACCATTAGTGGCAAGCGCATAGTCGTTGATTCACAGTGACAGAATAATATCAGAAAAGATTATTATTATATCCCATATAATTGTAATATTTGTCAAGATAGTTTCAATGGAACCTATATTATTATTGATATTCAAATTCTATGAAATATCGTTTGCGTTCATGTTGTTCAGTTTTTGTGAAAACCCTTGGCAACACCTTATAGCTCTTGAGCCAAGATTATAACATGGTGTTGGGCTTCGAATAGTTGATGGTTGATTACATGTTACCTTTTTTGTATATTTGATATTATTATCTGAAATATTTATTGATTACTAATATTGTTAATTATATCATTTATTGAACTTTTAGCTCACCCTTATATGTTTCTAACTCTAGAGTAGAGCCAATCGATAGCATGCAAATGGAGATGGTTCATTTGCTAAATAAATTTCAAGTAGAGAAACGATTCCAAAGTCTAGCTGGTCTTGTCAAGAGATGGGAGATATCTTTTCCATTTTGATAGTTATTAGATAATTTGTTGGAACTGTGTTTTCTCGAGTTTTATTTTGTTATAGACATTTATGTTATCTCTTATTTCGAGGAATTTGATATTATGATGGATATTTTATTTTTGATGTATTTATGATGAACATTTATTGTTGAGTTTTCTGCGTAGTTAATTCGGGCCGAATCGAGTGATTTAGGTCTGGGTCACCACAATAAAGTTTTTAGAATAGAAAGTTTCTACTACAACATCATGGAATTTATCAAAATTATGTAATATCCTAGATTGGTGAGCATACATAGTCAATAAGATTATCCCTGAACACTCAAAAGCATATTTCAATGACTTTACCAGTCAAACTCAACATTTATATTGCAAATTTAGAAAAAAAATATTCAAACAAACAAGCAGGCACTAGGCAAAATAACACAAGAATTAAGAAATGAAGCTCAGATGCTTTACATTAAGCAGTCTTCTACAGAATCTAATTACTCTCGTAAGGGCAACCTAAAGCTCACAGGGATTCTGTGTCTAGTTTTAGCACCAAGTATGCATATTGAGAGACCCATGCTTTTAAGACAGTCATTCATTGTTTTCCTACGACTTTCCAAATACTCCCTGGAATTTAGTTAGTCTCTCTAAAGATACTTATAATACGAACTGTCCAGATTTTTCATGCATATATGGCAAGCTTGATCATGCAAACATTACCAATCATTAACCAAAGCATTCCAGTAACAAGAACAGTTCCAAAAATTTATAAGAAACTGAATACAGAAGACAATTTGTTAAGGGCTTTAGCATACTAATTATCATCAACAAATATGTGATATCTATTAGTCCAACAATTAACAATTAGAGTTAGCAACTTGAAAAGAGAAAATCCATAGATACATTCAAAGGAAGCTAAGTGGCAAACAAAAAACAACGACAGGCACAATATCCCAGATAAAGCAAAGATTTAATTTCAGACTGGAAGCTCATTTTCTTTACATCAACTGATACTTGAAAACATTGCATTTAAAGAACTTAGTATTTTAGACAGTGTCAAGGAGTTAGCCGTGAATATGACTCTGATAGCAATAGTAGTAGTCTTTTGCTGCTCTGCATGATAGTGTAAAGGCTTGTGCCAGAAGGTTGAGAGTTCTCTCACATAACAGATTCAAATGATGTAGCAGTGTCCTGTTCAATCCAGTCACTTGGAAGTAACAGACATGGGGAAAAGTTTAGAAGACAATCTTATTTTTAATTATTCTTTATACATACACAGGGAAATTTCACAGTGAAATTCCAGGTAAATAAATTAGATCATTACTAATGCCGTCATCAGTAATGTGTCCCTGGGTTATTGGTAAGTATCAAACTCCACCCACTCTCCTAACGGCTCACATTTTTTGCCCCCAAAAAAAATAAATGGAGATGAAATCTTGAGCTACTTTTCATACATGAGATGAAAATTTCATCCAACAACTGTAGACGCAAATATACACTGAGGCAACCATCAGTTAATTTTGGAAGTCCACCGCATATGGATAAATCAGCAGAAACAACTTATATATACATGCTCCTCAAAATGTATTTCAGGACTGGTACGGTTACTCAAAAATGTGATTGTCCCCTTTTAACTGATATACCATGAAACTTATTTCATCATATTTCACCACTTTCAGATTTCATGTTCAAAGCATCTATAAGTCATGAAATCCAGAGAAATCTGAATGTAATGGCATAGAGAACAACTTATCAGAGCCAGCACTAACAGAACACTTTATCCCTCCCAATATCTCCCTTGCTCTTTTCAGTGGTATGATCTACTGTTGTAACTTGTTTTGCTATTACCCTTTTTGGTGCATCTGAAGTTATTTAGCAGAAATCTACCAATTCTTGAGACTGATCAAGAATAAAGAATACCATTTGAAGAACTTTGAAGCCACTCCCTTTCTTTGAGCATGTGCAATTCTTTCACAGTTTTTTTAGCATAGGTTAGTATGATGTACCTTAAATCTCTTCTCAATCCATCTTAAAGCATAATCAAATAAATTATCGATCAGTTGCTTCTGGTGCAAAACTCCATGAATCTACTGGGTAAAACTTAAGCTATGAACAATGATAAAAAGATTTATATTATTGGCTTTCTTTCTTTTCTTCTCTTCTCTTTTCTTAAGGGGGAGGACAGAGGAGACAATCAGAAGGAATTAAATGAAAGCATCTGTGTTCTGTAACCAAAAAAACCATCTGCGCTCTGCGTATAAAAGCTGACCACATTATGCAATTGAAAAGATAGATGTAACTCAAAACAAAATATAAGATTCACACCACTGACCCAGATGAATCAAGAAGGGACTGTGAGGTCAAGAAAGGGGTGATAGTATAAAGTTGTTTGTTCTCAACAAACAGGAGAATGAACTTTGCCCGAATCACCAATATAGTAGAAAGAAACACTTGTGCTTGCTTTTCACCTTCTTGTCATAGACCCAGTGAATCTAGGCTTTTGCTTGCTCTACATGGAAACTGCATGTTGTTATTCCCTTGGTTATATTTTAAGAGGGACCTCAGAACAGTCAACATCTGCATCATTATCTGATTTCTACACAGCAGCAGCTGTATTTAACAAAACATTCCCAAGAAACGAGACATATACTAGAAGTATATCACACCATTTAATTTGATGTCCGGTTCTATATCTTCTTTAATTCAATTTTCTCCAATTTTTCTTCGTGGAATTTTATCATTTTACCTCATTAGATGTTTGGGTTCTCTAACATGTTCAGATGTTCTACTTTTACCATTCTAAAGATCTCTTACCGGTAGACATCTAATAAGCTTTTTGGTTTGCTTCACTGAAGATGCAGAAAAAAGGAAAATTTAGATCATGAATGATAAAAAAAAAGAGCTTGGAATCATAAACACTGACAACAACAATTCCCTTGTAATAAAAAGGATAACATGAATCAACACAACCTGAAAGCAAAATATCTATGAAAGAAAGCCCTGCCCCGCTGTGGTGCAGCAATATAGACTGGGTACATAACCAAAGGTATATTGCAAGTAACAGAATTATTGACAAGCAGTGTATCTGGACCTTTGGGAGGGCATGAGAACTACTAAAAGCCATGTCCTAGATCATTGGGATAATTGACAACTGGACTACTAAATCCTTCCGTAGTAGTGAAACCCAATAATGACGGAGGATTTGAAGCCAGCATCAGCAGCTTATTTATGTGCTGCATCATTTTCCCCTTCAACTCTACCAATGCCTGTTTCAGCTCCTCAAGCTGTTGTAGTTCAAGTTTCTCAACAGGGGCTTGCCACCAAAACTGGGTCTGTTTAGCCTTCCTTATCTCATTAAGTTCTTCACCATGTTTCCTTTCAGCCTCCAGTTGGTGGTTCAGTAAAGAGAGTTGCAGGTTAAGCTGCTCAAGACTAGAATCATGATGAGCCTCATTAGACTGATGAGTGTTCACGTTGGAGGAAGGATTATGGACCAAGTAGCGATCAATTACTGCATCAACAGAAGGGTGGCCAAAGGAAAAGGCCTTTTTGCCCGGTGAGAAGACGATAATTGCAGCCTCTACACCACATAAGGTGCAAAGTTCGCTTGCCTTCTTGAAGAGGCCAGCACGACGTTTTGAGAAAGTAACCTGCAGATTGGCGTCTTTCTCCATTTTGACCATCTCTACCTTCTGACGACCCTTGCTTTTCTTCTCTGGGGCCATGACTAAAGCAAATGTTAGCCCCGGTGGACAAATAAGACAGAGATTATGGATCCTTTGGAGAAGCGATGGATTGGAAGGGAGAGGAAGCATGAGGATTAAAAGGGAGACTCACCTAAAGTGCCACCAAAGCAATTGAAGTTTGTTACCATATCAGTTCAAATACTTATTGGTGCCTTAAATGCAGTTTCTTACCATATGAAGAGGATTCAAATTATACACTAACAAAGTTGAGTTGTCAATATGAAATTAAAGTTTGCTGGAAAAATTATAAACCAGTTGGTGAGGACAACAAACATTCATGAGCACTACAAGTGTGATTAATCTACATTTGATACATTCAATGTATAATCTGTAATCCTAATCTCTAAAAGCTTAACAAATATAGATACAATTGATAAAAAGGTCAATCAGTATGGGCTCAGTAAATAAAAAACAAGTCATTAATGATAAGAATCAGGGTAATGGAAAAGATTTCAATCTGAGAGCAATGATTACATCCTTGGGAATCTGAAAACTAAATTCACATTCAGAGAACTGTCTAGCATTTTCAAGTTGTTTCTTTCTCAATGATAGGGAACATAAGGAAGAAAAACACTATCATAACGGCATAAAAATTGCAACAATTTCAACAAGAAATGCTAGTAAGTTGTAATGTGACGTGTCTGCTACCAGGACATAGCACTATAAAATATGCAAAGCAAGATTCCAGATAGGGTAAGAAGTTGAATACAGAGAAAAGGATGATGCCAAAGCACATCTAAGAATATTTTACCAATTTGAAGGAGAAAAACTAAATCAGTAAGATATTTACCAAGATTTTCACCAAAATCCAGGAAAAAATATATTATTGAGGAAAACTGATGAGGCTTATGCTTGTGGAGATTTATGCGACTATTTATGCTACTTTATCCTGTATTTGATACTGATACGTCCTCGGATCCAGATTATCATACGGATTAGGGAGCCAAGAACCGATTTGTCTGGTTCGATTGATTTGAAGTGGGTCCGGTCTCTGTATACTTCGAATCGGGTCCCGTGCAACAAAATAAACAAATAATCAAATGATTGGCGAGACTCACTCCCTGATTTATCTTCCAACGTTCATATCAGTTTTCTTTCTTTTTTGAAAGAGAAAATGAGAATGTAAGATGAGAGTGATAATGTTTATGTGAAAAGTTCTTAAAGATGTGCATTTGGTGGAAAGCATCTTAAGAAAAAGAGAGAGATGCGCTTCAAATGAAGCATCTTAGAATTGTTACTTGATTATTCTCTTTTATTTTTATTTTTTTTTGTCTGTCCCCCCTTTCTTGTTGGGAATGAGGAATACATATAGAGTCAATGAGTGGTTGATTTTTCTATCAACTGCCCATGAAGTCATCCGGATGGATAAGAGGAGGCCGTTTGGCCGACGGTTCTTGACCGACAACCGAGTGCATTGAGCCCTCCGGATAAGAAAAGGCGGTTGCTCGTTCCGGTTGGTTATAGGAGATGCCTGCACAGGAAATGGGCTGTCCTAACTGGACCGACGGCCTCAGCCATCCATTTTGGGCTATATGGGCCAACTGGATCATTACTCAATTACAGGTCGATTCCTTGATGGGCTTTCCTCTTTGGCTAGAGACAATGATACCCATCAAATACACTACATAAGTAATAACATTTCATTCAGTTATTGTGCATTCCTAGCTTTTATTCTCATATGATGAAAACCATCGAAAAAGAAAAATATTTTGTTGAATTTGCACATGGATCTAGAAAAAATGCTTGGAGTTCTTATGGGTACAGAGGCCTGTTTATTTACAGATTACAATTTTTTGCTTTCCATTTTCAATCTTCATTTCCATTTCAAGTTTTCCTTTTCCTGAACAAAACTACAAACATCATTTGTTGACCAAAAGTATAAAACATTCATTTGTTGATCATTGGAAATGTTTCCTATTCACAATATGATTGAACAATGAGTTCACATACATGGTTTTTACCTGCACATTAATAGAATTTAGAAATTGAACAGATGGGATCATGGGGGTTTACTTCAAACCCCCCCTCCAAAACATTCATGACGGATGACGGGGCGAAGGTTCCATCATTTCTAAAAGGGAAAACTGAAAACAACAATCCCATAAGGTTTTAAGTTCAGTTAGATAGTTAGCCATGGAAGAACAGTAAAGTTGCTCTATGGGTTCTAGAGGTCATGGGCCTAAACCATGAAAATACACTCTCAAACAATGCAGGTGTAAGATTGAATGCATATTAATATTACCCTTTCAAAGACACAGTATGGAAAGCCTCTTGTATTGGGGCATCCCATATTTTCCACCAGTTCCATATCTCTTAGTTTAGATTCACTTCATTTGATTCACAAAGCTCTTGGTCATCAATGAATCAATGTCCATTAATAACCTGATTATGATTAGATGTCGTTTAAAGGAATACAACAATGTACTCTACCAGTCCTAAATTCAAGCTATGGCCATCAATTGGATATATCGACGACCCACAAACTATAGATTTCAAAAAGTTATAGACAAAAATGGACTGTGATTCAATGTTATTAAGAGACTAGGCACTCTATATCATGCAACACTACCTTACAGCCTAACATGAGCAAAAAATTTGTTTATAGGGACCAAAAACCCATTGGTGTTAGCTAACAGTCTAATAACAATATACTCAAAGAACACTAAGAACTTTCATTCACCATATGCAAACTTAATTTAAGAATTAAATCGTTTCTGTACAACATAATCACGGTTTCAATTGGCTCTCATAATTGTAAGTTTGTAACCAAGAATTGGTGTATAACTTGAAACAATAAAATGTGGAAAAAGAAACTCTATATCTGTAAAAAACAGAAAACAACTGAAAAGGTTATCTGACTCCTTTATGAAGTTGGAAAGCTGGTTCCAGTTCCAGCTCAAAAATTAACTTAATATAATATGTTTTTGTTACCTAAAAATTTTTAGAAAAATAGTTTTCCCACACCTAAGTAAATCCCAAAATATGAGTTATAGCACAATTTTCTGCTACAAATCTTGACACAGAAGAATATGAAAAGTAGTGTTTTTTTTTCAATTTGGAGAAAGATGGTTGACACCACAATGGATCATCTATTCCAACATCCCCATCAACTAAAAGAGACAAGCAACGCAGACAATAAATTTAAAGGGTTGTATATATTCTTCTCTTAGGATATCTCAATACACTGTAGGGCTAATTGCATGTTGCTTAGTCCACCCTTTCTGTCACAGCAACCGAGCACCCTATATTATGCTGCTTAGCAGTCAGCTTAGCACTAAGTATTTCTCATAAGAAAGAACAAACAGATCATGAGACCAAAACAAGGATAATAACTGATGACTAAAACTTGTCCGCCAATTTCACATTTACCACATTTATAATCCAGTAATAAATAGAACCCAAATTGGAAGGGTTGCCTTGGTGCAACTTTAAGGTTGCACCATTAACACAAGGATCATATAAATTCAAACCATATAGACAACCTTCCTAATGCAAGTGTAAGACTGCACAAAGCTAACCAAAGCAAGAGCCATATGTACTAGACTGCCCTTGTGTTAACTCGTGTTCGTCAAAAGATAACAATCATCAAAAACAGTAGATGTGGCTCGCATTTCCAAACAGAAAACATGCACTTGTTATCCTGAAGACAATCAATTCCAGAATATGATGAAACAATAAGACAACAAAAGGTGTTAATTATGATTGATAACAATTATTTTGCTGAGAACAGAATAAGCTAAGAGTTGAATGATTTGAATCAGACAAATGGAGAATAAATTTTCAGATTAGAGTACAGTAATGAACAATTGATAACTTTCAAAATTTATAGGCAGAAAGGGGGAAGAAGTACAACCCTACAGTCTTCTCCTTCAGGATGACTTACTACTTCAGAATATAACTCCACCACATTTAGATCCCGTTTAAGAATATCAGCATTCCAAAGATGTGACCCTGACCTCTCCAAAAAGAGATCTTCCACACTCTTAAAGATCCCAACAAAGGTTTTGAGGTAGCACTATATATACACTCCTTTACAGGGTGAACTTATCACCACTATAAAACAACAACAACAAAGATGGAAGGACTCTATTCAGGGATTCTGAATCGGTTCCCATGTAGAACGTAGGACAACTATTAATATGTATTTTCAATATTTAAAGAATAAATTCACATCCCTCTTCCGACAGCTGCATATTCCATTAGCTCGGCATAAAATGGAGATAATTGTGCTGCTTTCAACCCTGAGTAATGGGTATTAGGTCAGAGTATACTTGAGTTGCTTTAGTTATTTTTTTATGTCAGTTGCACACATATACAATCACCTAAATTAATTCTTGAACAAATATAACTAAAAATAAAATGATAGAGCTGTGGAATCCTGTCCTAAAGGGTGAAATAACCTCCTAGGCACAAGGAAAGAGCAATAGACCGGACCAACCTTCCCAAAACTGTTTCACGCCTTCCACGGGGATATCCCTCCAGCTCAAGTGAAAATAAAAAATATATGCAAGAAACTAAACTACCCTCCTTCAGCTAAAACAAGTTCATACAACATATCAGCCAAATTAAGCCGAGACAAAGTATAGAAACAATTTGACCAAAAACCAGATTCAAACACCAAAAAGCAAATTTAGCATGAAACAATTTAACTTGACCTCTGGTTATATAACGAAACCAAAAGGGTAAACAAATATTCATCTGTCGGATCCAGAATAGCAAGCAAATAAGAAGAGAAAACAGTAAAATCAACTTACAAATCACCGGGAGACCAAACCCTAAACGCTATAAGCGACACTAATAGCATGGTCAGCATTATCTTTGAATCCCTTGCAAATTTGAACCTCATATGTCTAACCACCTGTTCACGTTTCCAATAAAAGCACCGCATAATCTCTCAGTATACCTTCGCAGCCAGTTTCCTCATAAATTAGTGAACCATCAATGGCGATAACTAATATACTTTTGATTTATGGTACTATTATATTGTGGGTCTATCTTCATTTGAAATGTGAAACTTCAGGTAATACCAAATTTAGAAATGATGATCTGCAATGCTCCATCTGCACAAAATCCATCCGACGAAGTTGATCGTGCAATGAAGGCCACTTCATGACGCCCTCGAGAAAGGCGGCTCAGGCCGCGATGAGTGGCTGGATGGTGGCTGTTGCCCATTGGCTCTTGCGCACGATAGAGCAGAAAAACCCCCTGCCATGCACGGCCCTAATCGGTCCCTCTCTGCTAATACCATTTTGACAAACATCATGTTTTATAAATTCAACTAGCTAATGAGTTGAGGTTAAACACTTATTGATCAATTATCTTAATAACCTTGTTTTATATCAAAATTTGTTAGAGCTCATCCATGCTTAGATCATAGAATTAACAAATTGATCTTGTACCTAATTTTAAGCTCTTTAAATAATGAGCAAAATTATAATTATTTGTGTCCAGCAATAGATTTATTTTTGTTTAGAATTTTAATATAAATTATGTAAATAATTTTGATTTATATTTACATTGGCTTTGTATTTTTTTGTTAATGAGTGTGATTTTCATAGGTTTTGATACAATTGAGAACCTCTTCACTAGCCATGAAATATTTATTTTGTTGTAAAAAGAAATAAATAAAAGAAATAGAAAAAAATGACTATGAAAAAAATAAAAATAAATGTTTTGTTTTCTTTCTATGGATGATAATCAAAGATTTATTTAAACTCAAATAATTATGAACTTGGCTGAAATTGTTAAAATTGGGGCAAAATTACACTTCAAATATATTGGAGAATTTTCATTCAAAGTTGATTGGAATGTGAAGAGAAATCAGAAACCCTAGCTTACTAATTTTGAAGCTTTTATTTTTTAAATTTTTAGAGTAATTATATGGCTAACTGGTAAAATTTTAGATCATATATAATTTAATTTTTACACCATAAAAATATGAATAGTTCAATAAGTAGGAGGAAATGTTCTTTACATTTGAAAATAATTAAGAATTTGATTTTTTTTTTTATAAAGTATGATTTTGGTCAAATGATATTAACATGGCATATTGTTGATTAAAAATCAGATATACTATGGTCTAAGATTTTCTTAACTAAAAGAAGAGAGAAGAAGAGTGATAGGTAGCTTGGTGGAGAGGCGATCCAGTAGAATGAAAAAAAAAAATGGAGATCAATTATTGTAATATAAGTAAACTTGTGGTCTTCTTAATTTATTATTCAATAATTTGATCCATATAATTCTTTTAATTATAACTACGAGGAATAATAGGTTTATTATAGAATAACATATTTAGTCATTTAGAATAATGTTTATGTACATATTATTCAATATAGACGAGACGTCTGATCGGCGTTTGAGATTACATTCGATCGTTACTACTATCTTACAGCAATGTTTGAATAATATTCAAACACTGGTCGTGATGTTACTATATATATGTACTTACCTGATTGGTATATATATATTATCTTCTTTATAATGTTATGCATGTATTAGATCTATTAATTGCTAGTATAGACGCGTGTAAATCTATACTAATTTTTATGAATGAATTATGCCTAACATTTGAATGCCATTTGAGGGCATGTTCAAACGCTAGATAGAATCTGGCAACCCTAATCTGAATCTTTTAACTTGCCTAAATTGTTACATTGACTTCTGAAATAATTTACTTATCATTATAAATAAATTCACAATTAAAAAATGTTCAATCTTTAAAAAAACAAAGAAAAACAAAATATCCAATATATCTACAAAATTCCTCATGCAATTTTAACAATAAATATCTAATCACTTTATAAAAAAGAAATAATGTTACATAAAAAATATTTCATACTCTCATTTATATAACTGATGGATTCTGAAATTGTCTCTACTTAATACCCAACAGCAATCGCATAAATCTTGACTAGCATTAGATATCTCTTCAAACGGAAGTTAATAAAATGTAAGAGTATGCTGATTGTGAATTAGTAAATAAATTTAATAATATCATAATATAAGTAAGTATCTCAAATTATGATATCAAATAAATAAAAAATAATAACAGTATATAATAAATCAATAATTGTTTGAGATTCAATATTATGTCACAATCATGGCCCAATAGTTATTAGGATAATTTGACATAAAAAATCTAATATAGATTCTGATGGGTACACCAATAATGGGCCAGCCCAAAATAAAAAGTCAGCAGAGGCCCAAACAAAAACGGTCAATATTCTTGCGGCCCACTAAAGAAGGCGGGCCCAGAAGCTGGAAAGCCCATAAGCAAAACGGTCAACGCGGACGTTGACCCCTTCGGCGGCCAACTTGTTCGCAGGCGGTCAACTCAACGTTGACCACTGTGCGAGGCCAAGTTGGGCCTTTAGCGGTTTTC
>JAOVVI020005918.1:0-16047 GCA_028571085.2 Nepenthes alata
AAATTGTTTCTCCAAGATTACTTCAAAATATTTCAGATCTTCAAAGTCTTCAAGTTAGGCTTTAGGTTACTCCTTTTCGTCTGGTAATAACTCTACAATCTCATATGAAGGGAGAAAAAATAGTAAAATAGTGAGTCGAGGCTCAGCAAGATACATGTATGTATACATTAAAATTTTTATGTAAAACAGAATATAGTAAAATAGATACAGATGCATGTTGAAACATAAGTGCCATAAAGCAGTAATTTATAGAACTTTTGAAAAACAGAAACACTTAAGTTTCGAAAAGGAGAAGTGAGTGTAATCATACTTCATTAATACAAAGTTGATAAGACAGGTTTCAGAAAGTAGAAATCGATTTTAATTTTATAGATTATAGAAAATCCTTTTTCCTATCAGTAGACCCTACTAGCGGAGGGATGAATAATCGAGGATAGATTATATTTGTACACAATGAAAGCCAGTAAAAGTAGTCCCGTCTCATGGGACATCCCTTATTGTGGATTTAGTACAGTACACCAGTCGATAATAGTAAATTACCATTTAGTTTAACGCCCAGAGGAAGGTCGGATCACAAATAACTCTATGGATAGAGTTATCATTGATTACCACCATAACGTTCTAAGACATGCCGAAGAACCTAACCTGACCGTATATCAGTTACAGATCCTAAATAACAGTATAAGAAATATTTTTTCTTCTTATTTCATAATTGAAAACCCATTCCAGTTTCAAAAATTAGTCAGAGTTCTATAATAACTCTTAAGTCAGTTTTAGAATATACATTAACAACCTACATCCCTTTAGTTTTGCTTTAGAAGTCCACAACAATTTATCAGTATAAGTCCGTGTAAAATTTTCACAAGCAGTTTATACCAGGAGCTTTATTTCCGTACAGATTAACTTTTATATAACAGATGTTATGGATAAAAATCATTAAAACTATTCATTTTCGTACCTAGGGTTTCACCAAAATTTTTGGACAATAAACGGACACCGAACATATACATTTTCATGAAATGAGAGGTATAACCAGTAGTATATACAAGTAAACTTAAAATCTGACCGATTAATCGGGAGAAATAGGGGTTATTTACAATAAATATACAGAAACATGTATTTAAAACATGTCGAAAGACATGTCCGTGGTACAAAAAATAGTAAAAATAGAAAATAGCGTCCGTGGTACACTTGCCTGAGCTCGGTTTACAGTTACCGTAACTCTGATCGGAACATATCGAAAGATTTTTTCTTTTTTTTCTTCTCATCCCTCTCCTTCCTCTCTTCTCTCATTCGTTCACTGTCGTGTACTGTTGGAGAAATGAGCCCTAAATTTCAAATTCTCCATTTAAAACATGAGGAAAAGAGAGTCACGTGATTGGGCCCGTGACTGACACTTGAGCAGTACTCGAGCGCTGAGTAGGCGATCAGTACAAATCCTCAGCTGCGCTCGAGGTTGAACTGGGCACTTTTCGAGCACCTGAGTATGTTAATTCCCCTCTGGTGGCCCCTTGAGCACCACGGGACATTCTATTAAATAGGCCCCGGTGGTGCCTCAGGCGCCACTCGGGCACCGATGCCTTGGGGGCTTAATTTGCCTCTAAACCGAATTACTCCCATATTTGTTTCTTAATCCATTTACCTCAAACACATTTATATCAATTAAATAAATAGAAATTATCATGTTTTTGGGAATGAGTCCTCACAATACAAAAGATGATTTGATCTGCTTATATAATGTGGCCTTGAAGAATGATAGTTTCCCATCTATGGCCCTTTTTTTTGCATGCTTTTTACATGTATGCACACACACCCACTCACACCTTTCAAAACCCACACGCACACACCCACAGCCTGAGCTCTCTCTCATTCTTACACACATACCCACAAGACAGAGGGTGATGATAGCGAAGAAGAAGATGAAGATGGAGAGGATGAAGATTCGAATCGTGTGTTCCTCTCTCAGAATGAGTGTTATTATTTTTGTTATCTCTATCTCTCTTGTTGAAGAAAGAAAGATGTGGCGGCTTGGGTTTGGGTTGGGTTATGGCTCGAAAGGTTGGCTTTATTTAATAGTTATGGAGCTTGGTCACTTGGTGGTGGTTGTTTTAGGCTTTGTGGTAGTTTGGATGGTAGGTTCAGCATGAATTGGCTTGGTGACTATGGGAGATGTGATGGTGGTGGTCATCAGTGGTGACATGGAGGATGGTTCAGGTGAGTTGAATGTGAGAAAGATGTTGTCCATTGATTTGCCGGTGAGTTTGGCAACCACTGCTCGTCTTCTTGCTGTTGTTGCTTCTTCTTCGTCTCTCTCTCTCTCTCTTTGATTTTTGTTTCTCACAATATCATTTTTTTCAATATTTTTTAAAAAAAGTTTTTTAACAATAATTTTTTTATCAATAATTATTTTATTTTTTATAGAGACAAAATAATTTTTTTTAAAATAACTGTGAAGTAGAAATAAATGATATACTGCTTGCCAAAAGAAGATACAAACTGTATGCTATGGTACACGACGGCGGGCCACTGGAGTTGGTGATAATGTTGGTTGCACGGAAAGAATGCTGTAAAAGTGAATAGGAGGCAGAGGGGTTTTGTTAATGTGTTATGTTGGGGTGCAAAAAAGGCAAGGTAAAAAAAAAAAGTAAGAATTTAGTCTTTGATACTAAATTTAATATAGAAAAGAGAAAAAAAGAAGGAAAAAGGAAACAGAAAAATTGGGAGAATGTGAAGAAATAGGGGGAGGAGGAATAGAGAGAAGATAAATAAAGATTAATAGAAAGAAGAGAATCACAATCATTGAAATTTTATTCAATTCATCAATATCTCAATTAATAAAGTTTAGGGTCCTTATATATAAGTCCTATTCCTAGGATGCTTTGAAAATACACATAATTTTTTAACTAAATATAACATAATTTTCTAAATAAAAATAAAATCTCATCAAAAAATTTGATAATAAATTATTTTAAATAAAACAAAATGAAAAGTAATAGAATCATTTCTAATTAAATAAAATCAAATCTCTTCTAATTTAAAATATTCATGGTATCCACATCCGAATTTGCCATCATCACCCTTAAAGGTGGCACAAAAACTAAAGGGGAAAAAATTGGAGTAGTGTATTAGTCACTTAGCATCCTGCTCACGAGTTTAGCTATAGCATTGATTCTTGTGGCACGTTGGCCACATGGATTGAGTTTAGGAGCATCGTTGAGCAATGCAGGGTTTAAAAGGGGTTCAGCTTGAGACATCTTGGCGAGGGGAGCTCCTATTCAGAGCTCGGGTCCATAAGTTCGAGTGGGTCTTTGAAGTGTGCAAGATGGTGACATGGTTGTAAGACTTTGGCTGTGGACCGAAATAGTTCGCAGAAGTTACTCAAAGCATCATTGGAAGCTAGCAGAGGCGGTTTTCTAGAGGGTCGTGAAAAATTTTAAACTAGTTAGAAGAAGTGGTCTTGATAGATATCCCATGACTGCGTGGCTATTCAATTGTTCAAACGTGTAACTAGTTGCTCTTTAGGCTATAAGGAGCTGTGAGATGCTAAGTTGTGGAGAAAAGATGTGTATGACAATTGTGACAATCCGAACCCAAATAATCCGACCCACCAAAATCGCTTGCATGAAATCTCAAATACACTTTAATGCCATTGTAAAACCTTATCAATGAAACATCAGTGCAAAATATCTATATCCTTGTAATACACCGGGGAAAAAGTCCAAATACATTCAAAATTCTAAGGGACGTAGTGCAGAAGATAAATATTTATCTAATATCTCGAGGAGCAAATAAAATATCTCTAGCTCTTAAATATAAAAGCTGCTAGATTTTGAAATCTACTCTATCTGATAGCTAAATAATGAATGCATGAACTCCGACCAGTACTATGATACTACTATAATCCGAGACCAATAAACTGCAAAAATAAATTAAACATTTAATAAGTAATAATAATCAATAATATATAATAATAAATAATTATTTTGAATAATATAATACAAATATATACGAAAGTAATAATAACAATATAAAATTTAATAATAAACTCTAACCATAACTCTACAATTTATCATGATTATGACTTAAGAGTAATAATAAGAATATGCCCCACCGGATATACATCTCAAAAAGACAAAAGAATTTCACATAATGTGGATCTCAATGAAGACGGTGTCTATTAAACCTATTACAAAAAATGTTTCTATTAGAAGAGATAAGTCAATAATCTAATTAGATTTTATTCTATCATTGTGGACCAAATATCGTGTATTCATACCCCTAGTGACTAGAAATTATCATAAGGTAATCAATATTTATGATGGGTAGGCTCATAGCTGGCAGGCCCAATAAGAAAGCAACCCAAAAGCTAGAAAGGCCCAACGCGCATTAGACGGTCAACGTGCTAGCGTTGACCGCTTGGCGCACAAACAAACGGCCAAAAGTACTCCTTCAAGGCGGCCAACGTTTCTGTTGATCGGAAGTACTGTAGCAGCACGCCGCGAAAGACGTTAAACCTAATACGGACTAGTTCCAGTTTGGTAGGCGATTTCGTACACGAAAAGCAATGATCCTTTCCATGATTACACGCTTCCCTTAAAGCCGATCTCCTCTAAAAAGGTAGCAACGCATTCAGCGCCAACAATGGAGTCTAACGGTCACAAAAATATGAAAGGAAATCAGATAATTTGGAGATTCGTTACACTGCTCAGAAGGGAAACGATCCATCAAATCACGCCAGTCACGCCCACCAACTCAGAAAAGGCCGCCTAGCGCTAGGCCAAGGATCACGTCTCCCTAGCCAAGGAAGGTGTCTCTCCCCACAGTCTATATAAGCCTAGAGTTTCCACTCTGGAACGGATACACTTTTAGAAGAACACACGTTCTCTAAGACAACAGAACGCTTTCTGATACAATTTGAACCACGAACGTAAACAGTGCTTGAGCAAACTCTCTCTCTCTAAAGCGTTCACCTTCCAATCCCACTCTAAGCCTCCAGATTATAGAGTCTTCTCCCACTCTCTGAGAACCGTCCTCCAAAGCTTCCACGCTTTTGGGACAGAGCTTCCACTCGTTCGCCGTGAATAGCGAGATACTCTCAACGAGCCACGGGATCGTCTCTATTTCTACAGGCCAACACTCCCGACAAACTCATTCTCTCTCTCTCTCTTTTATTTACCAGTTCAACTTCTAAAGTTCAAAGGCTCGTTACTGACTTGAGCGTCGGAGTATTTTCGGTGGGACAACCCCTCGCCGGTACCTGACCTCTTATTTTTTGTAGTGGTGTGCAGGATTCAAACTCAGCGAACGGAGATGGATCAAGTCAACCACCCAAATTTGAAACTGTTTGAAGTCAGATCCAGGTACGCATCATTGGCGCCGTCTATGGGAAGCACTTACAAAAAGTCAACTACGTTTCCCAGAATCTCTCTCTGATCAACATTCCTGAACAGAATGGTGAACATAAGGGTGCAAGCAAGCGAGCCAGCCCGAGACATAGTCTCACCAAACCAATACCACGCCATTTACGCCATGGTGAACGGGGTAGCCGATGGAATCCCGACATCCTTTTTCCAAAACCTGGCGAAGCACATGCACAATACAGATAGAATACTCCAGATACTCTGCGCCCGCCAGGAGTAAGCATAGGTGGCCTTAGCACCGACATCTAGATGAGGAGGCCAAACAAAGAAAGTTCCGGCCCAACGGACCAGAAGACTGACCAGTGCTCCCACGCTAGTATCCTCACACGCCCAAAGCCGTTTAAGGCGTGTGGAGCGAGAAACCAGAGCAACTTCGGATAAAAGACCAGAACGAAGGAACCCTAGATACTCCCGAGTGGAGGCTAGGCCCCAGGCTCAGGAGGGAGCCTCTCGAGTCGCGAGATCAGCCAGAGGCAGCAGCTGTCCTGCTGTTGGGCAATCCCGGGAAAGACAGAGTTAAAAGCATATCTCAACTCCAAAAGATCTGCTAACGCCATTCCAGTAGATCCAAGGCTGGAGAAGATATGAAACCACGTCTTCAAAGACAATGAGCGCATCGCCAGCATCGACAGATCTCCCTTCACGGCGGAGATCTTGAACCATCCTATGCCGGTGAAATTCAAAATGCCAGCCCTTGACTCTTACGATGCGAGTACGGATCCTGTCGACCATCTCGCCCACTTTCGCACCCATTTGGGTCTACAAGGGCTGGACGACGCAGCCATGTATCGTTACTTCCCATTACTCTTAAAGGGGACGCACGCATCTGGTTCCATCATCTCCCCCTAGACTCGATCCGAAGCTTCTAGGAGCTTGTGGATCTTTTCTTATCTCAGTACGCCTCCAACCGCAGGGAGGAAAAATAGCCGTGACATCTGTCGCATATCAAGTAGAAGCATGAAGAGAACCCATGGAAGTTTCTAGATTGCTTCGTGGAAGAAGCCAGGTGGATCCCCCGACTCACGGAGGAAATGAAACTGGGCAGTTTCATTTCGGCATTGGCACATGGAGAGTTCTTTAGGCACCTGGCGCATAAGAATCCGTAGACCTTTCGGGAAGCGGAGGCTATCACCAGGGCCTATGCAGCAGCAGAGGAGGCCAATGAGGCAAAACGTCCTGACCGGCCTGAACAACCTTGCTCTTTCTCGCCTAAAGGAAAGAGGAAGCATAATGGTGGTAATTACTCCCACCAAAAGCGCCACAGGACTGGGCCGCCAGAGCGCAAGGACTACGGACCCATAAGCCTGACGCCCTTAACTGATACGCGCTCAAACGTCTTCATACAGATCCGTGGGGAGAAGTTTCTTAAGTTGCCAAAACCACTTAAGAAGGAGGAGGGAGGAAATCCAGCAAAGTATTACGATTTCCATCGATCTCCCGGGCACTCCATAGAGGACTGCAAGACCCTTCAGAGGAAGATTGAGGAGCTAATCAGAAGGGGTCACCTCACTAGGTTCGTCAAAGGCCCTGGTCAAAGCTCTGGCAATGCGGGCGGAGAAGGATCAGGGACCTCTCCGCCACGGAACCGGGTCGCGGCAGGAGTGGTCAACATGATCACCACCCAGCCAATCAAGACTGTGGCAGACAACAGGGACCAGCACGTAGGGAGGAAGAAGCAACGCACTACTGACAACGTCATTAGTTTTAATGACGATGACTTGGCACATGTAGTTTTCCCCCATGCAGACCCCCTCGTGGTATCAGCACTCATTTCCGACGATAGCGTTAACTACCAGATGTAAGATGTATTTATTGATAATGGAATTTCACGTGATTTGCTTTACCTTGATGCATTTTTTAAACTCAGTTTGAAAAAGAGTCAACTAAAATCTACAGAAGGCCCATTGTATGGCCTCGATAATGAACTGGTGCCCGTTCACGAGACGATCAGACTAGAAGTCACCCTAGGAACGTACCCGAGAATGGCAAGCCATACACTCACCTTCTTGGTAGTCGACTTGCCCTCAATGTACAACGCAATACTAGGCCAGCCATGCCTAACAGCATTCGGGGCCGTCACTTCAATGGCACACCTTAAAATGAAATTTTCAACTCCATACGGTGTGGGAAAAGTGCTGGGTGACCAAGTCACTGGATGGACATGATACATGTCCCAAATAGCTCCTGACGACAGCACCAAAACAGTGGGAGAACTTGACCATTAAGACGAGACAACCTTGCAGCAAGCACAGTCTGGTGAGGCAACCAACCTAGTCCCACTGAATTTGGACGATCCAAAAAGTTGCGTAAAATTGGCGGCTCACTCACCGGCGTGCTACGCGAAGAACTGATCTCATTCCTACGACAGAATGCTGGCATCTCCGCATGGACTCTCACTGACATGCATGAGATTCTAGACCGGATAATGGTCCACAAGCTGGGCCTCGACCCGGATCGAAAACCTGTCAGGCAGAAGCGGAGAAGCGGAGAAACCATTCAGTGGAAAAGCTAATCGCCATCCTGGAGGAAGTAAAGAAACTGCTGGATGCTAGATTTATCAGGGAGGTTCAATACCCTGATTGGCTCTCCAACGTAGTCTTGGTGAAGAAGAGCAACAAGAAGTGGAGAATGCGCATCGATTGTACCGACGTTAGCAAAGCTTGCCCAAAATACAGCTTTCCTTTACCCAAGATTGACCTCCTGGTGGGCTCAATATCCAGACACGAGCTCTTGAGCTTCATGGATGCCTATTCAGGCTACAACCAGATCCGGATGAGTCCGGAGGATGAAGAACATATCTCATTCATGACAGACCAGGGGACCTATTTCTATAAAGTGATGCCCTTTGGACAAAAGAACGCGGGAGCCACCTACCAGCGACTGGTGAACAAAATATTTAAAAAATAGATCAGCCGCAATATGGAAGTCTATGTTGACGACATGCTCTTCAAGAGTAGAATTACGGATGACCATATCGGCGATCTGGCGGAGTCCTTTAAGGTGCTCTGCGAGCATAAAATGAAGCTCAATCCTGCTAAGTGCGTCTTTGGGGTGGCCTCCAAAAAATCCCTAGGTTTCATCGTCTCCCAACGAGGGATCGAAGCAAACCCAGAGAAGATCTAGGTCGTCGCGGACATAGCTCGCCCACGAAGCATTAAAGATGTCCAGTAACTAATCAGACGATTGACAGCCTTGTCCCGCTTCCTAGCAAAGTTTGGCGACAAGTATCAGCTATTCTTTAAGGTACTGAGGGGAACGAAATCAAACGGTTTCCAATGGACGGCAGATTGTCAGGCGGCCTTTGATGAGTTGAAGCAGTACCTAGCTAGCCCGCCATTACTAAAATCGCCCAAGGTTGGCGAAGAGCTGTACCTCTACTTGGCAGTATCGGAGGTGTCCCTCAGCTCTGTCCTCGTAAGCCAGGACTCCGATACCCAACGGCCGGTCTACTATGTGAGCAAAATATTGACTGGCCCAGAGACGCGCTACCCACGCACGGAAAAGTTGGCCTTAGCTATGATATTGACAGGCACTACTTTCAGGTGCACCCCATCGTGGTTCTCACTGACCAGCCTCTGAAGAGTATACTCTAGAAATCCGATATTTTTGGACGAGTGGTAAAGTGGGCTATCGAGTTTGGCGAGTTTGACATTGAGTTCGGGCCCAGGCCAGCCATAAAGGCGTAGGCTCTGGCTGACTTCATTGTTAAGACCACGACCCCAATTCTCAAAGAATAGCCCTCAGAGAACGTGGAACAATGCATGGAAGCTCCAGAATGGATGCTCCACGTAGACGGATCCTCCTTTGACACGGGCAGTGGAGCAGGAGTGGTCCTCACGACCCCCGACGGGTTTGAGGTGAAATACTCCCTTAAACTCGGCTTCCTAGCTACCTACAATGTTGCCGAATACGAAACCCTATTAGCGGGGTTAAAATTAGCAAAGGAGTGCTCAGCAAAGAGATTGGCTATTTTGAGCGACTTCGAGCTAGTCGTCAATCAAGTTAATGGAAACTTCTTGGCAAACAACCCACATATGGCCAAATACTTGGCCAGAGCAAAGGAGGACGTTTGCAACTTTGACAATCTCAGCTTGGTACATGTACCCAGAACTGAAAACTGGAAGGCCGATCAGCTGGCGAGACCAGCAGCGGCAGAAAATCAAAAATAGTACTCGAGGAACATGAGGGAGGTCCTGAACACACCCAGTATAGAGGGACAGGAGGCGATGTAGGTCTCCAAAATTAAAAACTGGATGACACCTTACCTAAGATATCTAGCGGAGAAACGTTGCCGGAAGACACGGAAGAAGCAAGGCGAATAAAGAGAACGGTTGGATGGTACACTATGGTCAACGGGCGGCTGTATCGCCGTGACTACTTGACTCCGTACCTCCGTTGCCTAACCCCAGAAGAGGCGGACTATGTCGTGAGTGAAGTACACCTTGGGATTTGCAGATCACACGTGGGCGGCAAGAGCTTAGCATTCAAAATTATGCGGCAGTGCTACTACTGGTCCTCGATGAAAAAGGATACACTCGAGTTCGTAAAAAGGCGCAAAAGCTGCCAGCTTCACTGCAACCTTCGCCACAAGTTGTCCGCCGAGCTGAAATCTCTTCAGGCACCCTGGCCTTTCGTATAATGGGGGCTTGACATTCTTGGCCCATTTCCCATTGCAACCGGGCAACAAAGTTTATCATCGAAGGCATCGACTACTTCACAAAGTGGGTCGAGGCAGTCCCACTGGTCAAAATCACTAAACACAATGCACTCGAGTTCATCCGCCAGAACATCATCAGCAGATTTGGCATTCCAGAGGTCATTGTGACTGACAACAGAACTCAATTCTCAAGAAAATGCTTCACCAAGTATTGCACCAGCCTTGGGGTTAGGCTAGTCCACACTTCGGTGGCATACCCCCAAGCGAATGGATAGGTGGAGGTCACAAACCGAATGCTACTCCACGGGCTCAAGACCAAGCTGGAGGACGCAGGAGGCTCTTGGGTAGACGAGCTTGCCTCAGTCCTTTGGTCTTACCGAACAACTTTGAAGGAACCAACGTGCGAGACGCCCTTCAGCCTCTGCTACGGGACTGAAGCGTGCTCCCAGTCAAAATCGGGCTTCCAAGTCTTAGGATGGGATCCTTCGACCTGCAGGTTAACTCCCAAAAGATCTGGGAACACCTAGACTTGTTAGAAGAAGCCTGCAATGCTGCTAGAGTATGGACCGCAGCTACCAGCATCGAGTCACCCGCTACTACAATAAGAAGGTGAAAGCAAGGCAGTTCGATGTTGGAGACTTGGTCTTATAGAGCATCGAGGCCACAGGAAAGGTGGCAAATCGAAAAGGCTCTCCCCCAAATGGGAAGGGCCTTTTCTAGTCTCCACCATCCTGCAAAACGTGGCATACAATCTCCAAAACCAGGACGAAAAGTTGATCCCGCGGACGTGAAATGCGATCCACATCAAACGCTACTACTAGTAGAGACCCAGGTATGTCTTGCATTTGTGTGCATGATTTGATTAAATAAAACGAGTGTTTCCTTAGCATGCTATGTGTGCATATATATATGTGGTTCTCATTACAGGTTCAAATTGACCTAGGCTGCCCCTAAGTCGGGAGGGTCTTCTCCCTCTCGTTACTAAACCCTGGTCATCCAGGCGTCCCATGAGCGGTCGTATTTAAACCCTGGTCATCCAAGCGGCCCATGAGCGATCGTATTTAAACCTTAGTCATCCGACGACCCATGAGTTGTTGTATCTAAACCTTGGTCATCCAAGTGGCCCATTAGCAGTCGAAAAATCTTAGGGGGCTAACACAGCACGTGCGATGACCTCCTTCATAAGGAGATAGCGTGATCAACCAATGATGGTCGACTTGAGCAAAATGCTCCACCAAAGCAGGCCACCCAAGTCCACACCTGGGCAGCGCCGCCAAGCTTTACTCACAGGCAAAATTCTAAGCCAGCTTAACGTACACAATGTCCTAGAAGATGCCTTTGAAAACAAAGTGGGCAGCAAACTCGTAAGTCTCTCTGCCCAATTGGCCGCCAAGAATGTCAAAGAAGCAAAATACAAAGGCAAGAGCATGTGACAAATACAGGGCTACTTGTATTATTGCCGAATCAAGAGATACATCATTGAATTCAAATAATAACAATAATAATAATACATATACAATCACAAAAGCTATGGGGGCAACGGGGGCCTTTGACTGTCTCGAGGCTCCCCCACAAGGCTGTCTCGACGCTGTGCTGACCAGTTTGATAAATTAATAAGATCAACGGGGAAGTCGGGATCAACCAGCTGCACAATACGCAGGCTAATGTTGACTCCTTCCCACAACCGTGCCCGGATCATGCCCTCAACCTCGTGGGGGGGATACGGAGACTCAAATCGTTCTTTAAGGTCACCATTTTCCCAGCAAGTTGATCGATGTGCCCTTTGGCTCGTTCATTCTTCGCCTTCAAACAGGTGACCTTAGCCTTCAAACTTAGGTTCTCCGCCTCCACACCCGCCAGAATAGCCTCCAAGGCAGCTGTGTCCTCACGGTGCTAAGCCCCCGAAGCAGCCAGCTTAGCTTCGAGCCAGGCGATCTCCTTATCCTTATCAGAGATTGCCAAGTCTCTCTACCTGAGAACCTTAGCCATTGCGCTCGCTACTCTATCGCTAAAGGGAAAATCAAAAAGCAAGGCGAGCAACAGAGCTTATACCTCCCAAATTCTCCAGCCGGTCTTTCTGGCCTCACACCCAATTTTGACGCAAACGGCGGTGAGCCAAGAACGGGCTGGCAACAACCTCTGCCATGAACTCTGCCATGGGATCCTCTAGAGTGCCCTCCCTCCTGGCTGGCTCTCCTGAAATGGCGGGAGACTCCAAAATCTACTCCTGCTGCTCCTCCAGAATCACCGCAACAGGAGATCCAACTGACGGCTCCTGCGGTTCAGGCGCCTCAATGGGTGGCACCCGAGTCGACTCCGATGGCGCAAGCTACGCCAGGGCAACGCCACCGCTCAGCTTAGTCTTATAAGCCTCAATGGCCGCCTCAACTTCAACCCTAGGTGCGGCGCCAACGCCCCCAAAACGTCCCGTAGAAAGGTAGTCAGGCCCAGAGGATGACGAAGAAGGTGCCACTAAGGCCGCCCTCTTTCTCCTTGGGCTGGGTGGGCTTAAATTTGTGAGGTGGGGACCAATAATGTTGCCCTTCTTCCTCTTCTTTTTCCCCAAGACCTCTGGCGGTGGGATCCTCAATTTTTGGATTGGAGACGGAGGCCCCCAATTAGCCTTCTTCGCCTTCGCACGAGAGACAAATGCTCTCTCTGGAAGTCCTTCAGATTCTTCTCTATCAGCTTAACCAACCACTCCAAGGAGGCTGTCTCAGAAGGAACCCCCGTGTACACCTCAGGCACTTGACCCCACTCCTTAGTCAAGGGTCAAGGCTCTCCCACGTTAAGAAAGAGAACTACTTTTTTCAGTTCTTGAGTGAGTTGTAAATGGCGGTGCTAATTTTAATACCGCTACGGGGAGACAAAGAGATCCACTCCGCTCCCTGGTTGATCTTAAAGATCTCCCTCACCATTGACATCGTCAACAACCTCAAATGTCGACGAAGAAAAATATAGAGAGAGCACAAGTACCTGGTAGCGTTGGCGTGAAATTAAGCGATAGGAACCCAGAGCGCCTAGAAAATCGACATCTGTTCATCAGGAACTGGGAGACGGAGCCCACTCCTCAGATGGGCCTCATAAATGGTCATGAAACCCTTGGGTGGCAAAAAGGCTCGATCGTCCTTCTCTGGAATGCGAAAGGCAATCTCCCATGAAATGTTGAACTCCACATACAGGACCTTCACGTCAGTTTCTCTCAGAATGGAGGCGATGTTTGCAACGGAAGACATGGTCGGCGTTAGGGTTTGTGTTTTCTTCTTCACAAAACGAAACGAGGAAGACGAAGAAACAAGGATGGTGCAAGGAATTAAAAATGGAGCAATCAGGCTGTTTAAAAACCCAGGTGAACCAAAAATCATCTCGAAAACCTGCGCCATCATTACTGCCGCGTGTCATTTCCCTAGAAGGACGCTGTCGAATCGAGTACTCCAGCTCATTAAATGTTAGGATCTTGAACGTACCACGTAAAGACACGTGGTCTACTTTTCTGACAAGCTGGCTAAAGACCAACGTTTCCTTCTCCAAGTTGTTCGGAAGCTTCCCAAGAATGGTAAACAAATTCGGTCAATATTTTTGAAGCTCTTAAGGAACCTCTTCAGACGGGCAACGACTCCTCCAGTAGAAGCAAGTGCTTCCAATCATAAATATGCTGGAGGTCGGAATCTGGACCACCAGCATGGGGGGATAGTGATGGGTAGGCCTATAGCTGGCAGGCCCAATAAAAAAATTACCCAAAATCTAGAAAGGCCCAACGCGTGTTAGACGGTCAACGCCCTAGCGTTGACTGCCTGACGCACAAACAAACGGCCAAAAGCACTCCTTCAAGGCAGCCAACATTTTCGTTGACCGGAAGTACTGTAGCAGCAGACCGCGAAAGACATTAAACCTAATACGGACCAGGCCCAGTTTGGCAGGTGATCTCGTACACGAAAAGTAATGATCCTTTCTATGATTACACGCTTCCCTTAAAGTCGATCTCCTCTAAAAAGGTAGCAACGGATTCAGCACCAATAATGGAGTCTAACGGTCACAAAAATATGAAAAGAAAGAAGATAATCTGGAGATCCGTTACACTGCTCAGAAGGGAAGCGATCCATCAAATCATGCCAATCACGCCCATCAACTCAGAGAAGGCCGCCCAGCGCCAGGCCAAGGATCATGTCTCCCTAGCCAAAGAAGGTGGCTCTCCCCGCAGTCTATATAAGCCCAGAGTTTTTACTCTAGAACGGATATGCCTTCAGAAGAACACATGCTCTCTAAGACAACAAAACACTTTCTGATACAATCTTAACCACGAATGTAAATAGTGCTTGAGCAAACTCTCTCTCTCTAAAGCGTTCACCTTTCGATCCCACTCTAAGCCTCCAGATTACAGAGTCTTCTCCCGCTCTCTGAGAACCGTCCTCCAAAGCTTCCATGCTTTTGGAGCACAGCTTCCACTCATTCGCTGTGAACAGTGAGTTGGAATTCATACTCTCGACGAGCCACAGGATCGTCTCTGCTTCTACAGGCCAACACTCCTAACAAACTCATTCTCTCTCTCTCTTTTACTTACCAGTTCACCTTCCAAAGTTTGAAGGCTCGTTATAGACTTGAGCGTCGGAGTATTTTTGGTAGGACAACCTTCCGCCGGCACCTGACCTCTCATTTTCTGTAGTGGTGTGCAGGATTCAGACTCAGCAAACGAAGCCGGATCAAGTCAACCACCCGAATCCAAAATTGTTCGAAATCGGATCCAGGTAAGTATCAGTTTACAAGTTTAGCACGCAATAAAATCTATAGTTTCTCAAGACTTTTCCACCACTGGTGCATAAACGTTTTAACTAAATTCTATACAAAAATTCCCAACTCTTAATATGGATATTAGCTTGAGATAATCTCCAATCATCTATTTAGGAACTAGTCTTAATGAAATTTTGACTTTCTAAATATATCAAATCTAGTACTTCTCATCGTGATCTTCCATGATATCATTCTATATGATGGTCATATAACTATACATATTTATTCACGAAATATAGACCTCAATCTTCAAACATAGAAAAAATATCGGATGGCAATAAAGTATACAATAGTTTTGTAAATTTCATATTTCTTAATGCTATAAAATTTTTATATAATTTTCTTACCTAACCATGGAGCAAACAAGAAAGTCATACACGCGTTAAGGTAACACAAAAAAGTGATTATAAAGAAGTTAAGAAAATCTGTGAATAAACTAAGTATTTAACTCTTATCATCTTGAAGGAAACTTTTTGTCCCAAATCATATAAAAGTTTTGACCCCTGATAAATTAGTAGAAATAATATAAAAATAAATATTTAATACACGTAAAAAATATTTAAATCTAGATGAAACAAACAATAAGTATAAAATATAAAGCAATAAATAATAATATAAAGATGTAATTTTTGGTGGTTAAGGAAAACCTCGATAACTACGGCTATCGAGTAAAACTCTCTAATTTTTAACGGTTAGAGAAGATATGTACTATAAAAATTAACTTACAGATTTGGTGGCAACGATATGCTAACCTAATTGACTCACTCCCATCACGTGATCTCTACCAAGGAACTTATTAAATTTGCCCATGGCAACGAAATCAGATACCTTCTAATCTTCACGTCAATTTTTCCTCACGAACCGCTTGAAATACCAAACACCACTGAAACCATTCTTCACACTACCAATGTCGCCAATGAAGGTAGATGGGTCGGTAGAGTTGTAACAGTAAAGTGAAGTGGTAAAAAACCATAACACAAGAACACAATAATATAATTGAGGTTTTCTCAAATGGGGCAATGATTAGAGTAGTAGAATATAGTTTTCTCTCAAAGGGGGTGCTCCAAAATGCATAAGTAAGAAGTAGGGCAACAAAAAGAGGGAAGAATTATATAGAGAGGCTTGAAAAAGACATTTAAAAAAATGACCATTATTGCAGTGCTCATGTGCGGCTCAAATGCG
>JAOVVI020005919.1:3047-16047 GCA_028571085.2 Nepenthes alata
CATATTGCCTGTAAATAGGCCGAACATCACATGGCATAGCGGTGTGCCTATCACCCGGTCATACAGGGCCAATAAAATACTACCCTAACCTCCCGCAGTTTAGAAGTAGTATTCGTTCTTCTACAGTAATATGCAAAGGATTGCCAAAAGTATTACCAACCAAAATACGCGGCCAGGATGATCATTGAGTCTCTACTGTAATACTATTGGCAAGCCAATGGGTATTACCTCTATAACATAGTTCTGTGGCCATTGTTTCATGGTTTCATATTCATTTGAGGAAATGTTCACCACAATTCAATTCACCATATCTCCATTTAGGGGACAATTTGATCACATAATATATTGTGAACTTTCCTCCGATTACATATACAATTGTTATCTTTCCTTTGAATTTAAGTCTTTTCAAAACTCATTTTGTATATATAAATATCATAAACATAAGAAAGAATAGAGATTCTTACCACTGAGAAGCAATTATAACTTTAAAGGCCTTCGGCTCACATTTCCTTCACAATTGATTAATGAACATGATCCCAGAATAACAATTAATCATATGCGAATATACATGCAGCTTAATTAATAATTAGACAATGTGGAATTATGCAAAAATTATCAAAGAGCTTGGGTAAACAGTGCACGGTTCTGTATATCGGGTAATTCACAGAATTTTGGCCATCAAATGGGTAAATTACTAAATTCAAGATATGGGTAAACATAACCTCAATTCAATATATGCATATAACTCAAGATACGTGCTTAAACGAGGTTCGGGTGCGGGTCTAGGATTTTGCAAACAAAAATCTACATAAATCCACTAAAACGGGTATTCAATCGATAAATTAACTTACCTAATATATGAGCAATAATATTCTAGTCTCAATTTATGCAAAAATCAAAAAATTGAGGCCCAAAATGACCCGAGAGTTGGGTTAGGGTTTGAATACAAAAACCGATCAATTTTTACAAATTTGGACATGAAATTCATATATATGCATAATTAAACTATGGGGATCACATATACATGTATGGGTCGGGTATTGGAATAAAAATACCCAAAGAGAAATGAACAAAATAAAAAAGAACGGAAGAAAAGGGTATGGATGCACTTGCCTCGACCTGATCTTCGATTTCTTCAACTGGCTCGAAGCCTAAATCTGACTTGAGAGCCTTCATTTGCTCCATTTCTCTCTCTTTTTCACGGCCACGCTCTCCCTTTCTCTCTCTACCCGTATTCTCTGTTGATTTTCTCCCAAAAATGCGTGCCCAACGGTTATAAAATCCCAAACATGACTTCTAGGTAGACTTTCTTGTAATGACCCGGTCCCCAAAACATTGTAAATTCTAGTAAATAAGTTAATATGATTGTTATACTTAAGTGTGGGACAAGTAAAATTTGAAAAATCAAAAATTTGAGTACAGTATGGGAAGATGCAGAGTTGAGCTCCCCGTGGGCTCGAGCCCAACTGGAGGCACACATTCTAGAATAGAGTGCGCTCGCCACTAGCTCGAGCAAAAAGGAGGTGCTAAACAGCAGAATGTTCTGGCTTGCTGTTTGCTCGAGCCAACTAGCTGGCGCTATTGCCTGATGACCTGTGCTCTCCCCGAGCTCGATAGGCGCTCTAGTGTAGGTGCATTTTAACTTCAGCCACCCGATTTCATTTTGTTATAAAGGGAAGGTGGAGAGATTTGGAGGCAGCGAACGACGAGCAGCGAAGGAAGAAAGAGGAGAAAAGGGAATGAGAATGAGATTTTGGCCGTTCCACTCTGATCCAAGTAAAAATAATGGTAAATCGGGTTAAGGCAAGTGTATCTCCAACTTTATTCTTCATTTTTACTGCATTTTGACTTCTCCATTTTTATTCTTTACACTCTAAACCCTTTCCCCTCATGATTTATGTGACAGACCGGGCGAAATCCACCACATAAGGCCGCCGTCAATCCTAGCCTATCAACATATATGGTATATTTACAAACATTTCGGATAACTAGGTGGTCCTAAAAAATTTCTTTCTTTCTTTTCTATTTTAATCTTGGACTTTGCACGCACAGGACCACATAAGGCAGAACTCCTTGAGTTGGTCGGCACAGTTTTACGCTCTCAGCTGACCGACCAGTGTTAAGGTCAGTCAGATACGAAGACCTTGACATGAATTGAGAAGCTACTAGGAATGTCAAACTTCATCCTCCCATATAGTGATACAAAAACATACTAATATCCATTAATTTTACATTGGAAATGTTTTACAAATCTTTTCCAAAACACCAAAAGTGAATTTATCAATTCCTTTGCTCCTTCGCCGATCAACTCCGGCCAGCTATGCTGTCTAGCTACTCCATAAGACTCTATTCAATTTCATCCTCCATAAACTTCTCATCATCTGAAAAATAGAAAAAGTGAGCTACAAAGCCCAGCAAGGTACCCACATGTAAAAAAATATTAATATATATCATCAGATTAAAGTAGTCAAATCAAACTAGAGGACTATAACATAAGCTTGACATGTGAGTAAGAAATTCATTATATCACTTTTTGTTTTCTTTAACTTCAGAAATCTTCGTCTTTATTCTTAGTATCATGTCTTTAACATCATAAGATTCATAAAACCATGCATAATACTTATCATCTTTAGGGACCGGACGGGAGCGGACAATATCGAAGAAGGGTTGTGTACTACCCTACAACCTAAGGCCGTATCCTCCTATTATACTCCCAGAGGCGGGCGATAATGCCTTTCACCCGGCATACGGGGCCGTAGTCCATAAATCTTTGGCAACAGAAATTTTCCCATGGCCCAGGGGCAGTCCTCGAGTGTCACTCCAATATCCTTCATCCAATTTTAACAGCAAGCTTAATGGAAACTCAGATCAAAGTTCATATAGTTCGATGGCCATCTATCGTATCGCAAAAGTCGAATAACATAGAGTTCCACTTGCTGTCTGGATTATACACATTTTTTCTTTTTCCTGTAGCCTTCATTCTTAACTTCAAACTACTGAAGTCCGTATGACATTAATAACCTTTCCTTTAACGTCTTAAAATCAAAGATCTTTTATCAAAGTGTCAGTGTTCTCATTTATCAAAGCCGGATGTCTTGTGTCAAAAATTGGGGGTCGTTTATCAAAAGCCGAAGGTCTTTTCAACAAAAGCCGGAGATATTATGTCAAAAGCCGGAGGTCATTTATCAAAAGCTAAAGATCTTTTTCATAAAAGTCAGAGGTCTTATTTATCAAAGCCGGAGGTCATTTATCGAAAGCCGAAGATCTTTTTCATAAAATCCGAAAGCCATATTTATCAAAGCCGGAGGTCATTTATTAAAAGCAAAAGATCTTTTATCAAAGGCCGGAGGTCTTATTTATCAAAGCTGAAGGTCATTTTATGCATATTATAATCAAATATCTTAAAAACCTATTCGTGGCCAGACTTCATGCAAATAAGTAAGGTTAATCGGAGATCTTTATGAAAACACATAACAGAGCTTCTTTTAAACATGTCGTTAACAGAAATTCTTCCTTAATTCAGATGGTCAGAGCAAATATCATGGCATACCTTAACATAAATTTATCAAAATCAGGTATACTTGTATTATAAACATGAACTAAAGAAAAGATGAGTACGCTTGTATTAAACCATGAACTTAAAAATATGGGGTACACTTGCCTGAATCTCTTCACTTCGGCTTGGAATTCTGGGTTCTTTCACTAAGAAGCTCGGCCGAGAGCTTCCTCCTAATCTTTTTCCTTGCACTCTCTAGTTTCTTATTTATAGGCCTTTGGTCCGGCGGTAGTAGGTAGGGAAGGTCAACCACTTGGGGTGGTGGAAGGTCGGTTACCTACTTAGACATGATCATCCTGACTTTACATTTTGTAAGGACTCCCTCATTATTTTTGGTCAACTGGCATTGACCGGATAAGTTTCCTTTCACGGCTTTCTCTCGTCTCAACACTTTTGGCCTCCATCTTGGCGCCGGTCAACAACTACCCCGATTCACCTTTGATTCTTTTAATCGTTCTTTCATCATTTTTGGTCAACTATCATTGACAGGATTAAGTTTCTCTTTCGTATTTTTGGTCAACTGACGTTGACCAAATTTAGTTGGTCTTTTTACATATTCCAGTCAACTGGCATTGACCGGATTAACTTACCTTTAATATTTTTTTGGTCACCAAATTTAGTTGGTCTTTTTACATATTCCAGTCAACTGGCATTGACCGGATTAACTTATCTTTAATATTTTTTTGGTCAACTAGTATTGATCGGATTACTTCCCTTTACATTTGTAAGGGCTCCTTCATCTTTTCTGCCACAGAAAAATTTGGTCTTTATATTTTTATATATATTTTTTGGATGATAAGAGGTCTCCAAAAATTGGTACATTACATATTTTCTCTCTCAGCTAGTAGGGTGTACCATTCCTGGTCCCTCAAGATATAAGAAAATTATTAAAAGATAAGAAAGTTCTATGCTAATCCACAAATTCTGAGGAAAAATTACAAAGAAAAGATAAAGTAAGCAAGATAATGCATGTCCACAAGCTCATATTTATGCATCATTTGATACTTTGGCCTTCTGTATGCATTTTTGGCAACCTAAGTATGTTTTTCTGACTCAAGATAAGAGAGAAGAAAGAAAAGAATATATGAAGGAAAGATAAAATAAACAAAAAAAGAATTTGATCACAAACTCATGCTCAAGTATTGTTTCATGCATTTGCATTATCAATAAGCATATTTGTTTCCTAAACTTATTGATGTTTCTTTATATAAATATTTGTGTTTTATATGAAAGTTTGCATGATTTTTTTTTATGGTACCTTACTGAGCGTAAAGCTCAATATTGCTATTTTTATCCCCTTCCATATAAGGACTAATGAGCCAAAGTCTGATGAGAAGAATAGAGATAAAGGATAACTAAGAAGGTTGTTAGATCTCAGAGACTTAGAAGTCTTGGATGTCTTGATGAAATGTGAATGAAAATATTTAATGTTTAAATGAATATTGTGTATTAATTTATGTTGTGTCTTATTATGTCATGGAATGCTTCCGCAAGATTTTGTATGTATATAGCTTTGCTTCCGTAAGTTGTTTTGAATTTATTTAGGCCTAGATGACATCTCTATATAGATCTAACATAATAGTTGAGGAGTATTGTGTCGGAGCCATGGATAATATAATATTTGTTGGTCCTGTGTGTATGTTGTAAAAAATTTAAAATTTGGATATTTATATGTTTGTGTAGGTTTAATTAAGCAATTTATATATATGATTTTTGTTAAATTATAGAGAAAACTCTGTCAAATTTTTTACAGAATTTAATATCTTAAAATATTAGCATATGGGTTTTATTTGATTAAGGATGACAATTAATGGAAGGGCATAAAGATAGGACCCGTTCCATTATATCATGTGTATTTGTTAACCATTTGAAACTAGGGACATTCCTCAATGTAAAAAAAAAAATAGCTTCCACAATCGAAATGAAAGAATGAATAAAAAGAATAGTGACAAAATTTTTTTTGAGAAAACACTTCTAAACATACAATACAAATGGGTCCTACCCCATTTAACTTTGGAATCGAAAGGCACACCCTCACCTAAAAATTTAAAATGCATTCATTGAAACCATATGACAGAAGTATTGATTCAACAAATCATTTTCACCACTTAAGCACCTTGCATAGCTTCTAAGACCTAGATCATGCTGCCCATACCTCTGTTTTCCTTTAACATTAAAGGGGAATATCTACATTTAGTTTTATAAGTTAGGACTAAATGTCATTCAAATATTCAAAGACGGAAAAGAAATAATACTAGCATCTTATTAAAGTCGAGTAGGCTTTAATGAGAGCCTCAAATGCTTTCTCAACTGTTTTAACACAGAAGCCCATAGTATCTCAAGGTTCACTAATGAGGTGAAGTTAAATACCTTTATAGTAACTATTCAACTTGGTGACTTCTTCATGTCATTGGTCCAACTAGTCCTTACGATCTTCTTAGAGGTGGAGACAATTACCCGGCCTACACTGTGATGAAGGAAGCAAATGATGCAAATAAGTCAGAGCATTTAAACTATAGATCTCCCCTTAGGAAAACCAGAGGAAGGAAGCATAGTAACAATAACAACTAGCTTGCTCATGACTTCGCAAAGCAATGAAAAATCGGGCAGGATACATGTTGACTATTTGAGCTGTTGTACCTTATGTCTCCCACAGATATTCTAGACAATGTACTGATGCATATTCATAATGAAAATTTTCTAAAATGACCCAAGCTGATTAAGAAGTTGGAGAGAGGAGGTTAGTCAAAATACTATATCTACCGTAAATCTTTGAGTCACAACACTAATGATTGCATGATCATATAGAAAGGGACTGAGGTTCTAATCTAAAAAGAACACCTTAAAAAAATCTATGTAGCCTAGGTGCCACCCAAAAGAAACACAACAAGGGAAAAGAGACACTCGAGCAATCATAAAATCGTGTGGTAGTCGGAGTCATTAGCATAATGTTTATAAGACTGGCGAGGGCTATAACCCTTGAGTATCCTGATGAAACTTCCTATAGCATGATATAGAAGTTTGGGTTAGGCAATAAAGTTATTAGTTTAGTGTCAATGATATGGCTCATGCATTTTTCCTCCAGTTTAATCCTTTTATTATATTAGCACTTGTTTCAAATGAGGTCAAGAACTACTAGATAAAATAAGTTTTTATTGATAATGAAAAATCAAAAAACATTTTCTATTTAATGTGTTCATAAATTTAGGGCTAAAATATTATCAAATTGACCCATTAGGCAATTCTTTATATAGACTTCACAATGTCTAATCCAAGTAAAGGCGATTATATACTTGAAAGTCATATTGGAAATGCATCCTCAGATAATATTCTATTATCTAACTTTTTTGGTGGTATGTCTACCCTCGATATATAATGCCATTCTAGGTCAACTGTGTCTATCCATATTTGGTTTGGTAGCCCCTATCTTGCTTTTTAAAACAAAGTTTAGAACTACACATGAGAATGCAAAGGTAATAGGAGACTATGTCACATGGCAAAGTTGCTACTTAACCTATGGCAAGGTCTAACTTCTCCTCAACACATAGAAGCATTTTAACTCATATATGAATCTTAGTGATCATAAAATCAGTAAATGATTGGATACTCTAAGATCTTGATCTATTAGAAGATGTCAGATCATAAGATGTAAGAAATTCGTTTATCATAAGATTGTAAGATGTCTTTTATTGGAATATTATCTGATCTTGAGATTTAAAGATGTCGTTACTGAGAATGAGGTCTTCTATTTGTAGAGGCATTGAGACTGCTCCGGGATTTGTTGACTAACCTCTTACAAATTCCTTTTGAAAAGTTCTGGATAGTTATACAGTGGTTTTGTTTTCTTCTAGAGAGCTTCTATCTTTAGAGAGCTTCTATCTTTAAAATTAATAGTACATGTCTATGAACATGATTTAACAAGTAGTTTTAGACAGCTTTGGCGACTTAAATCCTTATTGTAGGTTATATCTCACTGATTTTAGGATCTAACTATCACATTCATTGATGTGGGCTTAGTGGTTGCTCCAAACAGATTTCTAGAATATTGTAACAACATCACCCTCCACAAGTGCCAAACTTTCTAACTATGGTCAATGGCTCAGATAATTTTAATAGACTAATTGTCTAGCTTAACTAATTAGTTAGTGTTAAGGGATTGATAAAATAACTAAGTATAGAGAGTCGACTATTTAGTTTGATAGTCCATCATCCTTAACTTAACTCTTTTAATATATTTGCACCAATTACTTTCTATTGATTGATTTTTGAGGTAGTCATACTTTGATTCTTTCAATCTTTCGGTAGTTCAGTCATCCGATTACTCAATTGCATGGTGAAGAAACTTATAGTTAAATCATTCGAATCTGAACCAATTGATGGAAGGACGTGACAGATGACAGTTCGGTCTCTTACAATATGAACCCATATCCCGACCTCAACCCAAGGTCGATAGGTTTGGGAAAACTTGAATTTTCGCCAAATCTATTAATATGTATATGTATGTGTTGAATTGGACAAATTTATATGGTATAATTTTTCACGTTTTATTACTTGGTTACTTAAAGATTGTTCATGACTATGTTGACTAAAAATAGCAAGATTTCCTTTTCTACATCAAAATTTTTTAGTAAAATCTAGAATCTAATGATTAATTAATTAAATATCATATTTTAGGTCAAACTTATTCTTTCAATTTTTATTTTTTGTCATTTTTTTCACATTTTTTCAAAATTAAAAACTAGGTAAGTGCATTATAAATATAAATAATATACATACATATATGAACCTTTACTAGCAAGTTTTTCTTTTATTTTTTTAGTGGTAGTTTTACTGTAAGCTCAACTCTATTTATTAATTTGAGCATTATATTAGTTACTTGAAGGAATCTATCCCAATTATATAATTCTATATAGGTTTTGGTCACTAAAAATTTATGATAATTAATATTCGTTCATATTTGAGATTAATATTTAAGGATAGCTATTAGATTTCAATTTTCCTTATAAACAAAGTCAAATGATTCAAATTTTTTCTTTGTGAAATGTCTTAGGTCTTATTCTTATTGCATAGATTGGATTATTTATAACCTCATTGATTGGTTCAGTATATCCAACGCAGAAAAAAAATGCTCAACTGCTTCATCTGATCTACAGGTGGTTGACATGGATGGTTTTTGACCGACGGTTGTAAGGAAGAAGATTAACCACCTCAACTGTTATAATTATCCTCATCCACATAGGAAAGGAGGAGGAAGAAGCCCCAGGGGAAGAGGAGGACCTCCAGGAGAGATAAGGCTGGAAAAAGAGGGAAGAGGCCAAAGAAGGAAGAGGAGAAAAAGGAAAAAAGAGACTTGGAGAGAACTGCCACTTAAATCCTCCCAAAATATCTCTCTCCTATCAAGTGCCTAACCATCCTTCAAGAACACCCCGACCATTTAAGACGTCCCACTATAAGAAGCGCATCCAAGATGCCCCATGGTAGGGTACACCTCCAAGCCATTCGTCTTTCGGGCGCTCTGAAATGCTCAATCCACTGATACATGCATCCTCTATGTATATATTTCTATTATCTTGGAAAGACTTTTAACTTAAATATCAGAGGATTTACGGTGGGAGTAATTCTCATCGTCCTCTAACTTCTTATTTTTATTTGTGTTGCGCGGGTTCAGGTTTGAGATTATGGAGATCGAATCCACATCAAATTGATCCAACATGAAGATCTGATTTGCGTCCCCTAATCCATAGGACAACCGAATTTGTGGAACACAACATTGGTGCCGTTTATGGGAAACGATTGAAAAGTCTAACTACTTTATAGCAACAAAACAAACACTATCAATATCCATATACCAACCAACATCTCGACCAAAGAAATTGCCTTCCATGGCGATAACTCCTTTGGGCAACCATTGCAGCATGCCCTTGGCATGTTAACAGTCAGGGGTTAGGGGCTTTCCCTATAACTCCTATACTCCAATGCCCAAGAGAAAAAGCAGTCGGGCAGTGCAATAGCAGAGAAGAAAAAAGAGAGAATGGAGAAAAGCCAGACAATCCTACACACGGGCATTTTCTCTCTGAAAATACTATATGTGGAAGCATTTTGAAATTCTCTCTCACAAATAGCCAGTTTGATTAAGTTGAAAACTCCCAAATCCATACCGACATTTTCTCTCAAAATGCCAGCCCAAATCCATACCAGCATTTTCTCTCAAAATGCCCAGTTACAAGTCCATATCAGTATTTCCTCTCTAAAAATGTTGAGCGCTCATTCAAACTGGCATTTACTCTCTAAAAATGTCGGATGCTCATTCAAACGGGCATTTCCTCTTTGAAAATGCCGGGCGCTCCCTCAAATTGGCATTTCCTCTTGGAAAATGTTGGATGCTCATTAAAATTGACATTTCCTCTCTGAAAAAGCCGGATGCTTGTTCGAATTGGCATTTCCTCTCTTAAAAAGGCCGGTAATGCTTGAAGGCAGCATCAGGAAAAATACATTAAAAAAAGAGAAAAATAAGAGAAAAAGGCATTGGGCAATCGAGGAAGAAGGGCGACGCGCAGAGCAACAGTGACCGCCGCCACCAAAGAAGACGCCACCCAGATCTGAGGCTGGCGAAGCCCTCTCCATGTTTCGCCCTCAGTTTTGTGTCATGACATGAAGAGCAGGAGTAAAATCATGAAGTCATTAGGCACGAGACCACCGTTGCTATCACCAGAGCAAAATCAACAAATCAAGGCAAGCAAATCCTTCCTTCATCTCTGAGGATGCCGGTATTGTGCTTGCATGTGGCGACTTTGAGGTGATTTAGTGAAATTTTGGTGGATTGTGAGGTGAGATGGAGAGACAGAGGAAGAAAGCCACAAATGGGGGCTTGCATGTGCAGCCATTGCAAGCTGGCTATTGCCATGCTAGCGTTGTCGTCCATGCCGAGATTTTCCTTCGTTGGCGCTCATCATCATCTTCTTCATTGGCCACAACCCTCACCGTCGAGTCCAACCACCATCTGAGATTGCGGTCACAGCCCATGCCTTTGAACTTGCACATTTGAGCCCACAGTGACAAAGCTCAACTCTGGATTCAGTATTTAAGGCCGCGGCCATATCTTCATCTCTGACTTCCACATCTGAGGTCGTGAATGCTGCTACCTGAGGACTCGTACACAACGTTGAGTTCCAGAGGCCACGGGCGTGACATCGAGTTCCAGAGCCGGCAGACACAGCTATCTGAAACTGTAGATGCCACATAACCACTTGGTTCCACATGTGTGTTGTGGGTAAAACCCTCGCCTTTGAGCTTCATATCTAGTCACCGTGGGCACTATATTGTGCCGATGGCCATGAAAGACCTTGTAGTGAGGCAGCGGAACAAAACATTTACGGAGAGAAAAAGAAGCCGAGGTGTTGGATAAAGCTCAGCCCACAGTGTCCGAGGACATGGGACAAGCTCAGAAACAAAAAATTTTGTCCCGATTTTGACCGAGGATGAAATGAAAGATTCTGTCCAGAATATATTCGAGGACATAAAACAATCTTCGGTTTAAAATACATCCATAATTTGTCCAAAGACAGGAACAAAGATTTGGTCCAGAATCTATCTTAGGACACTTGCAGTGTTAATGGAAACTTTATCATTCATGATGGAATGAGAGGCTATACTTGAGGGCTAAACAAGCCAAGTCCTGCAGTAACGTCCTTCATCGGGCCCGACGATGAAGACTTTACAAAAGATGCCACGGTTTTCACGATGGGGGCTAGCCATGAGCAACCCACTACCTATCCACCACGATCAACATTGCCCATCTAAGTTCAATGTCGGAATGAATTCCTATGGACTAGTGACATAGCTTGAGTCATAAAAAAGTTGACTGTTTGACACCAAAGTGCTGGCCAGCAAGACCATCATTAGGGATCAAGTCCCAGAGTATGGAGGCAACAGGCCAGAGAGTCTGCAAAAACAACGTTGACGACCCACCAAAGTGATGCACGCAAGCCATGCACTCAAAAAGGTCAACTAATCCCAATGGCACAATACACCATCTACCCAAAGCACTGTAAGCGCCAATGATGGATCCATGCTGAATCCAAGTAAGTCTTGCATGTATCATATTGCTCATATAAGTACCATACTTTAATAGTTTAATTATTTGTATGGTCATTTTGTATGCTCATGTGAGTGCCTGCATATCAAGACTCAGTTACATTACCGAGCAGCTTAGAAGAAGTCAAATATTAAAACACGATTACATCATTGAGTGGCCCATAAGAGGTCAGATTTTAAAATTCAGTTACACCACTGAGCAGCCCATAAGAGGTCAAAATTTGAAACTCGGTTATATCACCGAGTGGCCCTGAAGAGGTCAAATTTTGAAACTCGATTATATCATTGAGCGGCCCAGAAGAGGTCAAATTTTGAAACTCGGTTACATCCCGAGCAGTCCAGAAGGGGTCAAATTTTGAAACTTAGTTACATCACCGAGTGGCCTATAAGATGTCACATTTTAAATTTTGGTTACATTACCAAGTAGCCCAGAGGAGCTCAGATTTTGAAAATTGAAATTTTCAAGGATAGCGAGCCGACAAATCTAGACCTATAGACAGAGTCCCATTAGAAGCATGTCTGAGTTGAAAATTTTGAACCACTCAACATGAGGGGCTAGTGATGGCTTCAATATACCTGGCTTAGAAAAAACCACTCAATTGTTTCGTCTTATCCACAATCGGTTGACAAAGGTGATTTTTGACCGACGGTTGTAAGGAAGAAGATTAACCACCTCCACCTTGAAAATTATCCTCATCCAAATAGGAAAGGAGGAGGAAGAAGCCCAAGGAGAAGAGGAGGACCTCCAGGAGAGATGAGGCTAGAAAAAGAGGGAAAAGGCCAAAGAAGGAACAGGGAAAAAAAGACTTAGAGAGAACTGCCGCTTAAATCCTCCCAAAATATCTCTCTCCTGTCAAGTGTCCAGCCATCTTTCAAGAATACCTCGGCCATTTAAGATATCCCACTACAAGGAGCACATTCAAGACGCCCCATGGTAGGGCACACCTCCAAGCTGTCCATCTTTCAGGCACATCGAAATGTTCAATCCACCGATACATACATTTTTTATATATCTTTCTATTATCTTGGAAAGACTTTTAACTTGAGCGTCGAAAAATTTACGGTGGGAGCAATTCTCACTATCCTCTAACCTCTCATTTTTAATTGTATTGTGCAGGGTTCAGGTTCGATACTATGGAGACCAAATCTACATTATATCAACCTAGTATGAAGATTCGATTTGTCGCCCATAATCTGTAGGACAACTAAAATTCATGGATCGCAAAACTAATAATTATTTTGATGATATCAATATATTTACAATAAATTATAATTCTAATTGATCAAATATATTCAAATTAAAAATTTATAAAATTTCATGAAAAATATTTTTTTGTGACAATGTCCATT
>JAOVVI020005920.1:4797-16047 GCA_028571085.2 Nepenthes alata
CCTAAAACCAATGGTCTGACGTACGGCTAGTCATGGTCAAATCAATAAACCCGTGACAATTCAATTGTGCATACTATTGATAAATGCTTACAACATTTACATTATTCATGCAAACTAGCATGAGGGGTAGGGCGTAATTATAAGCTTCTTGGCTAGCATTCTTTCTGGTAGTATTTTTTATAGTGAAGGGCATTCCGACTAGCTTTTCGGTCTGGGTACATAGCTTATACGCTCCAATTCGAAATATTACAAACATTAGGAATGACCCTTCCTAATAAATAATAGCTCATTTCTGTGTACAAGTTTTCCAGTGGCATCGATGTTCCTTAACATTATATTGGCGACTTTGAACATTCGTGTCTTCACCTTTTGATTGTAATACTAGGCGACTCCTTGCTAGTAGGTTTCCATAGGGATGAGAGTTGCATCCCTTACTCCCTACAAGATTCTACATTGTACCTCAAGATGTGAGAATTTTAATTTGAAGCAAAACTTTTCACTTGATAACTTAGCAAACCTATGTCCACTGAAATCACCTCCCTGATTTTATAGCATAAGCTATGGAAGAAAGAGAGGTTGTGCAAAATTGCATTCAGTTTGTGAATGCAGGCTGGCTTGAGCTCAAACTTTTGCATGACGCCCTTAACCCGAAGGCATTCATCATGAACAAAGAGAAGTTATTGAGCTTTTCTAAAAGAAAACAACAATAAAATCTTAAGTCCCACTAAGTGAGTTGTCGGCCATATGCATCCTCTTTCTCCATTTCATCTGGTTCAACATAGCATGTTCTGAGAGTAAGTAGAAGTTATAATACTTCTTTTCAAATTCCCTTTACTTGGCTATCACTCATATGGAACATGATAGCAGCAGCATTTAAAAAACCATAGTTAATGGAACAGATTGAGGTACTAATCACCCTTTTTATAGCCTATCATTTAATGGAAGATGATAAAGGAAACCAAAAGGAATTAAGCAAAGTAATATTCTAGCAACTTACTTTAAAGTTACAAAAAAGCTAGTCTGGGCACAAGGAAAACCACAACCATCGATGAAGTTGATTCTCAAGAGCAACTAATAACAGGATCAGGTTTCATGCAGCAGCCCTACCCCATGCTTTCTAGAACATTAGTACCTTGTTTTTATTTGACTTTTTAGATCAAACAATGAACAAATTTGAGTTTGACAACTTATTATTCATAAATTTTATTGGCTGAAAATTTTCCAAACTTATGTTTGGAGATTTTTAAAGATATTTTCAAATATAATTTAGAATTTTATGTTACAAGAATATTTTAAATCAATGGCCAAGTTTGGATTTCTTTGCCGTGAAAAGTCAAATATGGACACTTAGTATAGAATTGAGAAAGTACGCTTAAATGAAAACAAAGTCACAATACCAACATAGTTAATAAGTAAATTTACAGTAGAAAATTAGAAAGATAAATTTACCTCAACGCATTTAGTAAATGGCACTGGAGCTCTTTGGCCATGCACAATTGCTAACCTTAGATTTTAGTTTTTGTATTATCTATATGTGTCGTAGAGTGGACACCGTTAATAACTACAGTAAAGACATAACATTTTTCTTACTCCCGTGAAAAAGAAGGGGCCACAATATTATTGAACGTAGATAACATAAAAGTTATAAGAGAATGAAAAGTTTTAAGGAAAGCATTTGAAAAAATAGTTTATGTTCCCCATTCTTAGCAGAATATTAAAGTTATTATATTGTGACTTGAAGGTCATGAATTCAACCAGAAAAACCTCCTCTCTACAGTACCAACCCAATAGCCTTCAATATAAGAAGCCTCATCGGCTCCCTTATTGTATGTATCATCACTAGCCTCTGACACGATACAAACTCCAACAAGCTACATCATGAGTGTAAGTCACACAACAACTACATATTGTAAGCGGAATTGAATAGCCTGACTGAATCCAACATTGTATTTGATTGGCCAAGATACAACAGCGGGAAGTGTTTGATATAGGTAAAATATGTGTCTATAGGCACAGAACAATGACATGAGGCACACTAGCGGGATGGTAATTAATCAAGCAAACAAGCAGGAATTGGCATGGGTTAGCACAGACTGTCAAAACATCATAGGAGGAGCTAACCAAGAAGCTTACAGAATTAGTTAGTGTACTTGTTCGAGTTATCTGTTAGCAGGAAACCATATAAGGAATTGTAGCAGAAGAGAAATAGATAGTAAAATGAATGTTGTTCTACTTCCTCTGAATTCCCTTCTCCCACCACTCTGCTCTGTTTTCTTTCCTTATCCTTCTCCACTTCTCTCAGTTTTCTATCTCTCATTCTCCCTCTCTTCTTCTCTCTGTTTTATCTCTCACTCTATATTGAACTCTCACTAATTTTCCCATCTCCATTCTAAAACCTTCTAATTACTCCAATCAAAACTTCTATTTCTACACAATTGGTATCAGAGAAGTCCGATCCTACAACTACAGCCAACCATGACAACGAGAAAGGACTTGGAAGAACAAATGCAACAATGGTAGTAAGAAACTTAAGAAAGCATTATACAACAATTGAATGAAAATCTACTGAATTAATTTTCTATCCTACAACAAAAGGCACATTCAAGGGTTGAAGAACAAGGAGATAATCGGAGCAACGATTGGAAAACAAATTCATGGTAAACATGCGAGGAATTATTAACTTCCCAGAATTCTGAACTAGAAGAACTACTGAATCCAGTTTCAAAGTTCAACATTCCTAGGGAAAAGAGGGGAATATTACCTCCACCTGGAGGAATCAGTTTCCAAAAAGATAAAGGCAGTAGACAAAGTCCAATTACAATTGCCATTCATCATGATAGTTGGCATGCCAAACAGATACATAAACACAGACATCAAGAAGTGATCACAACTAAAAACATTCAAATGCCTTTACCAAGACTAGAATTTTGATATTTTTCTAGAGAAAATTCAAGAACTTGGATTAGAAAGTGTACAAAATACTACCATGTTTACCATGTTTCTAAAGAAAAAAGATGGAGATTGCAGCTATGTATTTAAAAGGCAAGGCAGATATATAGTTTTAGGGGTATTATGCACAGAACTCAACACTTTCTTACAAGTTATTCAATGGTAACTTATGTAAAAGATTTAGTAATCAGGCAACTATAAATATTATGGAGGAATTTAACAAATTGCCGTAAAGATATGGTGTGGAAGATTATCAAGAATGAATTGAAGATTTTAAGGCATGGGTAATAAGCTCATATCCCATATTACTTTTAGAATCTTATTTTATATCAAACATTCTTAGTGGACTCAAAGATGAAATAAAAACGAAGGTAAATTTACACAAGCCCTCATCACTAATAGAAGCTTCTGAATAGACAAAATTCCATGAACATTTGAAAGCAATGAGTGAAAGGGTAAAAGTCCCTTACAAGTCTCGGGTGAAGACCAGGTAGTCGTTATCACTCCTATAACAGAATTGCTTCTTGAATTTTGAGATATATTCGAAGAACTAAGTCATCTACCACCTAAAAGACCCTTTGGATTGCAATAGGGCCACAAACCAGTAAACTTGAGACCTTATAGACACAACCACATTCAAAAGAATGGAATTGAATACCACTAATACAACCAAGTTTCAGTCCATCTTGTTAGGAATGAAGAAGGATAATTCTTAGAGACTTTGCATAAACTATTGACAATTAAATTCTATGACCATCAAAAAATAAATTTTCTATACCGATTAGAGATGATTTATTTAATGAATTAAACGGGTCATCTATCTTCTCCAAATTTGATTTGAAATCATCTTATCACCAAATTAAAATTTATGAACCCGATACATTTAAAATAGCGTTAAAAATCTAACAATGATATAATGATTTCAAAGTTATGCCTTTTGGACTTACAAATGATCCAACCACTTTTCAAGCAATGATGAATTGCGTATCCCAACCCTACTTAAGAAAATGTGTTAGTATTCTTTGATGATATTCTTGCATACAACCCTTCCTAGAAAAATCACCTCGAACACCTTAGACTTGTGTTATGTAAGGCCCGAGTCCGAACATTTATGATAATCTTGATTAATTATGTTAATATAATTAAAATTAAGGTCAATAGATATGAAACATTAGGTTAAATAATCAAACTTGGATCAAATTACACCAAAGTTTGGAGAAGCCTGACCAACGCCAAAGGTGCACTCGTGCATGAAAAGCAGATTGCTCGACACTTGAAGGACACTTGACCTGCGCACAAGCGCCAAAAATAGTGGCATGGGTGCCTGAGGCATGCCCGAGCAGCTCTTGAACGCAGGAATCCATAAGTATTAACGCACAATGCACGCTTGAGTGATGCGCAAGTGACACTCTATATAAATAGGAGCACTGATTCATATTTCTGTCATTTCGCAAAGAAATTCAAGAGATGAGAGAGAAGTAGTCGAGAAGAAGAGAGAGAGGAAGATAGAGGAGACAAAGGAACTCAAAATTCAATTGATCCAAGTTAGATTTTGTATAAATCGAAGCCAAGGCAAGTGCACTCCATGATTTCTTCTCCTGTTGCTGTTCTTTGCTAAATTCCATGAACAATTCTTATTCCATTACTCTTACATGTCATAATATTTGAAGTTATAATAATATAGTTTAACATGCATGTGTAATTCCTTTCATTTTGTCACAAGAATACATGAAATTCATGTCTAAGTTTATGAATAATGTCTCATGTAGTTGATTTCTGAATTTTCTTCACATGCATGTGTTAAGATCATGATTCAATGCTTTTATATAAGATGAATTTCGTATCTCTTAACACGATATGTTCTGGACTCTAATTATTTGCTTGCATTTGCTGAATTTTATTAAATTAGGACCTGCATATGTGCTTTATGAACTAAAATTGCAAAAACAGTTTACATGAAATTTATGACCAAGTTTATGAATAATGTCTCATGTAGCTGATTTTTGAATTTTCTTCACATACATGTGTTAAAATCATGATTCAATGCTTTTATATAAGATGAACTTTGTACCTCTTACCACTGTATGTTCTGGACTCTAATTATTTACTTACATGTACTGAATTTTATTAAATTAGGCCCTGAATGTGTGCTTTATGAACTGAAATTGCAGAAACAGTTTACATGTAGTTGAATTCCTGTATTTCGCTGAACTTTTCTGCACTGTTATGCTTAATTTCATGTATAATAATCAAGCCTACTTTGAAATTGTCAAATACATCTCCTATAGGTGCTGAAATTTATCTAATTTTCTGCATGATTGATGAAAGTTGCTGAATTCGACATTCCATGCTAAATTTCTTGCATTATATACTAAATTAGCATTCCATATGTTAAATATTCATCATAGTTTGATTTATTCAGAAAGTATAAGTTCTACATGATATGAAATTATAGAATTTTGAAAGAAAACTCTACTATTATGTCAAAGAATAAGATCATTTTCTCTAGTAATGAGAAAATTACGAAGAATGAAGAATAAGCGTGGAGTTTTCCTAAGAATTGCATTAGACCTTGATTATTATTCCACGGATAGTATATTTTAACATGCCTTAATATATTATAGTGGTATAGCGATATCCAAACCTATTATCCGTAGGTGAGAAGCGGTATTCGGCCCGATCTATAGGATTATGTGTAACAGCCCACCTACGGGTCTTAAATAGTAGTGTATAACCTTTCGTTGCATGGGAATATACACAACCCAGTCTTCAATTTTCTGCTCAGTTAGTTGGTAAGACATATTGGCCCTAGTACTTAAAAAAAATTAGAATTAAACATGATTTGATGATATTTAAATTGAGAAAGAGCATGATAAGAATTATGAAAATGTATTAAGTAAATTTTTCTACACAAGTCTTACGAAAATACCATGTCATATCATCCGATCATGACTTATAGTCCTTCCGCAATATTTTTAATGCATAGATATATGCTTCATTGCTATAATAAATGTCTTACTTAGCTTTTGGCTCACTCCTTTCTATTTTTACTAACTCTTTCAGATGATATATACAAGTTTTTGCCAGATGAACAGGAGTGAAGATCAGTGATATCAAAGAATTTAGTTTAGAGTTCAATTAATGTTTAATGCTGAATTATGGTTTCCGGACAATAGTTAAGCGCTAAATATGGTAATTTTTGATTAATTTCGGTTTCGGGCAACAGTAGTTGATGGTTATGTTTCGGATATTGTTATTGTGGGTTGTGGATGTGATATGTGGGTTTTGCACCCAGCAAGTTGGGCGGTGGCTGTTGGCGCTGGGTCTTTATTTACCAATTTGATCCCTTTTTCGAGTGGCTGGTATTTTGCAATCAGCACAAAGTAATGCCATTATATGCTGGGATGGCATTTGCCCAGTATACAACAAATTGTTGTAAATGTCGGAATGACATGTTGGTCCAATTGCAGTAAAATGCCGGTTTGCTCCTTGTCCGATATGACCCAAGGTGGCTGTGCGCGCTTTTTGCCCGGTATGCAGCAAAAAGGCCAGGATGGCTTTTCGCCCGGTATGAAACAATGCAGCAAAATGCCGGTATGGAAGTGTTGTACAAAGTCTCTTAACCGGTTGGGTCGAAGGCTCGTGGCCGGTTTGGATGATGGTTTCTTGGCCGGTTTTTTCCTTTTGTATATTTTATTTCGGTATCATGAAATGTTTCATGGTGATGCTCAGGTATACCCTAGCGTCTGTATTCTACCTTTAAGTCGGCAAAACACTTAGAGATAGAATATAGTTTTTGTACTTTCTTTTATTTTAGTTCAATTTTACTTACCAAAAAAAAGGATATATGTGGATGTCCAAAATGTTTATGATTTTATTTTTGCAGATTTGTGTGCTCTAATTATTTTTGGACAGGCATAATTCATTACGTAAGGTCCGATGTCTAGTTGGATCGGTATTAGAGCCAAATTAGATGTGGCATATGTTTTGAGTCCTGTGTATGATGTTGTATTTATTTATTATGATGTTTTCAGTCCTGTGGCATATGCTTATAAGCCAGAGTTGTTAATTAATTTGAAGATTCATCCATTTTCTCATGTATCGTTGCTTAAGCAGAAGATTGGCAGCACCCGTTACTATGGATGACAATCAAGAAGTTGAAGTGGGGCCTTTTAAAATCCTAGAAACACTGATAGTACAAAGGAAAGGAAAGCATAAAGCAACTATTGAACCACTGGATGAATTTACTACAGGAAGATGCCACTTGGGAGGATGAAGAAATCATGAAATCTCAGTTTTCTAATTTTTCCCTTGAGAACAAGGAAAAGCTGTGGAGAGGATATTATTGTGAAGCAAACTGATAGGACGGTAATTAAACAAGCAAACCAACAAGGATTGGCATGGGTTGGCACGGACTAGCAAAATATCACGAAAGGAGCTAACCAAGAAGCTTAAAGAATCAGTTAGCAGCTTAAAGAATTAGTTAGTGTAGTTGTTCGAGTTCTTTGTTAGTAGGAAAACATGTTATAAGGAATTGCGGCACAAGTGAAACAGATAGTGAAATAAATGTTGTTCTACATTCTCTTCTCCCTCTTCTCTACTCTATTTTCTTTCTTGACCTCTCTCCACTTCTCTTTGTTCTCTATCACCCATTCTCCTTCTCTACTTCATTCTGTTTCTATCTCTCCCTCCCTCTATACTGAATTCTCTCTAATAATCTCATCTCCATTGAATCTTTCCGTTGTTCCAACCAGATCTTCTGTTTCATCAAAAACAATTGTAAATTTTGATAAGGAGATAGGGATAGAGCCAAGACGACATAAATAAATCCAAAGCCCATCATTAGAAAACATGTGGTGCACATTATTCAACAATCGGGAAATTTGGATGATGGCTAGTCAAAATCACGTCTTTACCTTAGTCTACCGCTCAAGTAGATGTTAAGACAAGTAAAATGAGAACCTTGTGGCCATAGTAATGTTATCACTGATGTAAATATTACACGATATTATAAATATTGGCCAATATGAAATGTATCAAACTACCAAAATTTTTCAATACTATAATAATATCGTGACATATTTTTATATTGGTGATACATCGCAATATATTAACCTATATTCAAAATATTGACTGATATAGACCTGTTAGTTTATGATTTTAAGAAAAAAATTCTAAAATATATGATAGCAATTCGTATTGTCCGTTATACCTGATACACATATGATCGCGTTCGATGTTGATACTGATATTTTCATTTATGAATTTTATAGTTAATGTCGTTACCTTCAATTTTTTTGAACCACAATTATTTTGGGGCTATTTTTTATGCGGTCTCCTTGCTATGTTTTTGGGAGATCATGACCACAAACTTCAATAACTAATATAATATCTAACTGAATATCATAATAAAATAATAATTCTATTTTTATTATTACATTTTGTTCAATATGGATTTTGATGATTATTGGTAGCCAAAGCCACGAGGAATCTACTATTGCCGGGTGATATACCCTACGATAAGTAATCATGGACAGCCCTCATCCTAGTTGCTGATGTCTAGCACGAGCAACAAAGCATTGGTGGGAAATTACCTGTGGCTTTTTGGCACTTAGTCATTGCCAATATACCAAAAATGAGCTACTAGTAAAGTGTTAACAAGATCAAGCATAATATTGCATAATACTATTTTCCATATGTTAAATAATTTTGATTGATTTTAATTGATTATAGTTAGGCTATAAATTAGGAAAATGATTGAATGTAATATCCTATAACTAGGAATAAAAGTTTCTAATTAATAAGAAGGGAAATATTAATTGAGAGATATTTAGACCAATTGATATGGTATCAAAACCAATACATCTAACCGTTACTTCTGAATCTCCGTTTCTGGTTATCTTGGTTCCCTTTGTTATATCCGAAATATTTGTGGTCTTCATTTTGTTTTGAGACTTCTTCTTAATTCATCCTCATTTATTTCTTGGAGAAATCCATTTCTCTCTTTCGATCTAAGGAATTTGTGATGTGTTTTTCTCTTCACAAACAACATCATATTGTTGGGATTTGATTTTGGAAAAGCTCGACAAATTTGGTGTGTGAATTCATTCTTATGCTTCTAGTTCATCTAACCCTTGAGACGACTTCAAATCTTCATCAAGTTTAATTTCTCTGTGTGTGCATGGTTTTGACTTCAATTTCTGTTAATTCACTTAAGATTTTAGTTCGGTGTGCGGGAAAGAAACTGAGGAAAAGAAAATTCTTGACCTAGCTCTTCTTAATTCAATTTGCATAGTCTCTCCATACTTCGATTTTGCAAGGTTTATTCTTTGATCTCTCTATTCTTCAAGTTTACATCTAGCAATCGAGTCACAACAGTAGAAGAGTGACTTAGGGCATCCCAACATATCAATCACGCGAAGGAAAAGGGCATCACATGGGTAGAGTATTCATTTGTGTGGGTGGAGTATTTCCACAATCAAGGTTTAGGTTTCTACCATTAATAATTTTTTTTATAATATCAGGAGAAAATTCTATTACTCATTTTAATGAAAAAAATTACTTTATTAGGGAGTTTCAATCTAAAATACTTGTAAAGGGAAAGGAACTTTGAAATCATTCAAATGGTTCATCCAAGTCCCCCCCCCCCCAATGAAATGAATGAGCTTGATCAACGAGAAAGCAAGGATGCTTGCATTTTATTGTGGTTTCTAGTATCACATGAATCACATATAATGAATAATCTTCAATCTTTTACCACACTACTAAGAAGATGTGGGACTATTTTCGGTGTATCTATAATTGGATTTTGACATGGTATTTCAATTTTATGATCCTACTATCCGATTTATACATGTGATTTGTATTTGCATATACATACTTGTTGAACTTTATACTCATAATTTTTCCATATTTTCTAACATTTCATATTAGAGGGCATTAGCATTACTCGCAGGATCTTGGACGGAAAAAATTAAAGGCTATTGTTATTATTTTATTATTAGACACGTATTTGAAATTGTTGGAAATTTTGTTGGGAAGTTGTCAATTCATTTATTTATGGCTTATAATATTGGAAAATACATTTATCATAATGAATATTTGTATAGGCCACATGCCATTTGTATTGGACATCTGATTAATGTTTTCCTTACATATTGATTAGGTATGAGCTGGTTGGTATATATATCATTTATTTGAAGACCGAATAGGGTCAACATGGTTAAGTCCTGTGTCTGTTGTCGGCCATGGATATCATGCCTCATTTTGGTTTGTTAGTTCATTAGGTCTAACTCGATATTTAGGTTATTTGGATTTTGTTTAATTACAGAAAAGAATGTAAAAAATTTATTTAGATTAATTAATTTATTTATTTATCTAATCAAGTCGGTGCCATGATAGAAAATAGTATTAGAGAGATCATAAGGAAAATGCCTAATGTGACTTTGAGAAGCTAAATGTTTTAAATTGTTGTCCGATAGGTACTAAAAATGCCAGGAAGTCAGAGCAGGATCTAGCCGGGGGGGATGACTACCTAAAGATGATGGCCAGAATGACTAAAATTATGGATCAAATGACGCAATGCCAAGATTCAGAGTTGGCAGATAGACAAGTAGTGGATAACCAGGGACAAGGTATGATGTCTTTTGACTGTTTCATGAATGAATGAGTTCCAGAGTCCCTAAAAAAGACGGATCATAGAAAAGCTAAAGTTTGGGTCTCTGGAGTGGAGGTGCTTGAGGTGATAAAATGTCCTGAGAAAGAAATAAGTGAAGTCTGTGGCCTACAAGCTAGATGAAGAAGCTGCCTGATCGTGAGCAATGCAAAGAAGGGTAGTGAGCATCGAGAACGAGGAGAGTCCTTAGAGCATCTATATGGAAGCCTTTATGGAGAAGCATTTTTTAACAAACATCCGTGAGCATAACGAGGACAACTTCAATTACCTAAGGCATGGAAATTGCACATGGTAGAATACGACACATCATATTTTGACAAATGGTGCAAGGAGGGCCAAAATTCTTGCAAAGGCTCCAAGACTCAATCCAAAAGCAATTGATGCCGCTATGGTTGAGGACGTATAACGAAGTGCCCAACCAGGCTTTACTTATCAAACAAGAAGAAGAATCCACTGACATGTCTTTTTCTATGCCCATCATCAACAATGAGATCCACTTACAGATATCAAGCGCAGTTAATTCTAATTCTCTAAAAAATTCCAAAACCCCATTGAAGTTCGATTCCAAGATTTTAGAAGGTAGAGTTTCCTCACTAATATTGTTGCCACCATTGCTCCCGCCATTG
>JAOVVI020005921.1:2126-16046 GCA_028571085.2 Nepenthes alata
CGGCGAGATACGGCCCAAAACTGGATATGGCTTATAACCCCATTCCCGTACATGAGAAATTACCTACCTTAATTGATTAAGATTCATAATATTTTTTCAGATCACGATCTCCCCTGGAAAGGAAGTATCCGACTCAACATGTCTTTCATGATGAAAACCCAAACATTTACTGCGTGCAGCATCTCCACAAGAAAGGAAGGAATCCCTCTGACCGATTGTGGTTGCCCTAAATAGCGCTAGCATCCCCCTACCAGATAGAAGGAATTTTCTTCAGGCAGCTGGCAGTCAACTTTGCCGCTCAAGCAATGGTGGGGAGGTTCCATGGCTATAAAAGGCCCTTGAATCAAATTCTAGAGACGCCGTCTTTAGTGCTCAAATTGATACTAGCAATCCCACTCTCAAATGAGTCAACAATCGCCATTCTCTCTTCCCACTATTCACTCTTTGTCGATCCAGTGTCCAAAAAAGTTGCTCCCCACGGGTGCACCACTACCAACAGTTGCTCTACGCCACGGCCACCTCTGAGTCAGACTCAAAAGTCCCCTTCCCCACATCGCTCAGAGTAAGTTTTATCTTTGCATTCTTTATTTCAAAAGAACTATAACTAATTTAAACGTCGGAGGATAAATCGTAGAGCTAGTCCCACCATTTTCCTTTGATGTCTTGTCTTTTGTTGTGGTGTATAGGATCCAAACCAAGGAACACGAAGATCGGGTCCCACGTTCGTTCGAGCCTGAGACCCATTTATTCCCGAATCTGTCGATAACTTGAATCCAGGACGTATCATTGGCATCGTCTGTCAGAAGCCGAATGAAAGGCCTGACCACTATTTCTCTAACAAGTATGGTTAACACAAGGGTGCAAGCCAACATTCCGGCCAAGGACGTCACATCCCCTGACAACGACCCCTCCGTAGGTAGTCGAGAGGAAGAGCGGCCGGCTCCCATCTTCCTGGCAATGGCATAGTAGATGAACATGTCATGGATGTTCTAAACCCTCTGTGCACGCCATCACAGGAAGAGGCAAGGGGCTCCTCTGTCGACACTCCGGCCTCCAGGCGCGGAGGATAGAGAAGGAAGAAGTCACCCAAGAGGACACCGTGCCTGGGCAACTTTGACGTCTAGACGACATCAACCACTAGGAGTTGCTCCTGGTTTAAAGGATGGCTAAGGCACAGGATACTGGAGGAGAGCACGGAATTAAGAAATCCTCGCTACTCTCACGACAAAGAGAAGCTCCTAGTTCAAGAAGGTGCTTGCGCATTACTCAACCAGCCGGCGGTAGCAGCTGACTGGTGCCTCTCCACTCGGTTGAATACTTAGAATTGAGGACTTTCCTCAACATGAAAAGGATTGCTACCTCCTCTCAGGTAGAGAAGAAAGTTGATAAGATTTGGAGGCACGTGTTCAAAGGAGAAGTCAGCTAGCACTCCTCCGACCTGAAGAGGTTGCCTTTCACCATGGATATCTTAATCCAACCGCTTCATCCCAAGTTCAAGATGCCAACCCTGAAACCATACAAAAAAGTACTGACCCCATGATTCATCTCGATCACTTCCGCACTCTTCTCATCTTCCAAGGCCTGGATGAGGCTGCTACGTGCCAGTGCTTTCCCCTTACTCTAAAGAGGGACACCTGAATGTGGTTTTACCGACTACAGACAAATTTGATCTGGAGTTTTTGGAATCTTGCTAATAGCTTTCGATCACAGTTCGTCTCCAGCCACCGAGAAGAGAAGTAGCCCTATCCCTTCGCCCACGTCAAACAAAGGCCAGTGAGAATCTAAAGAAGTTTTTGGGTCGATTCACCACTGAGGCCCGAATAATACCCAATGTCACCGACGATGTGAAGCTAAGCAACTTCATTTCCACTCCGGGATCGGATGACTTCTTTAAGCACCTGCCGACAAAGTCCCACAAACTTTTAGGGAGGCTGAGTCTATCGCATGAGCTGATATAGAAGTGGAGGAAGATAACGAGACGAAGCGCCCAGAACAAGTTGACCACCCCCGCCCTGGGCCGACGGACAGCATGACAACCCCCGCCAAAAGCAGCCCAGGATAGAGCTCACTATGCAGAGGGAATTTAGACCCATGCATCTAATCCCTATGAATTACTCCTGGGTGAATATCCTCATGCAGATTATGGAGGAAAAGTTCTTAAAGTGGCCGAAGTCGATGAAGAACCCAGAAGGAGATCGAGTAGTTGATTCAGAGAAGCCACCTCACTAAATTTCTGAGAAACTCGGGTAAGAATCCCAGTTCGACAGGCGAAGACAAGCCAGAGCAGCAACAACTAAGGAACCGAGTCACAGTCGGGGTGGTTAATATGTTGACCACTAGGCCGTCCAAGACCAACAATCCGGACCACCAAGAGAGGCCAACTGGGAATAAGAAGCCAAGGGTAGGAGATGATGTTATTAGTTTTAATAACGACTGTAAGGCACATGTAATTTTTTCCCATTATGACTCCCTGGTTATATCCACCCTTGTTTTGGATGGCACCATTGATTACCAATTGAAATGAGTTTTTTATTAATAATAGAAGTTTACGTTATTTACTTTATCTTGATGCATATTTCAAACTAGGTCTGAAAATGAACTAGCTGAAATCGGTCAAAGGGCCGCTCTATGATAGGCTGGATAATGAACCAGTGGTTGTCCAAGGGACTATCCAGCTGGAGGTCACATTGAACATGTATCCCAGGACAACATCCCACATGCTCACCTTCCTAGTTATCAACCTGTCTTCTGTGTACAACACAATACTCAGTCGACCATGCATGATGTTATTCAGAGCCGTAACATCAATACCCCATCTGAAAATAAAGTTCCCGATATCACGCGGTATCGACGAAGTGTTGGGTGATCGGTTGAACGTATTATCTATCCTAAGTCACCAAGAACGCTGTGGACAGACTAGCCGAAGACCTAGACTATCGGGATGAAGCAACTCTACAACAAGCACAATCCGACGAAGCCATCGACCTCATTCCCCTGGATTCAGACAGCCCAAAAAAATGTATACAGATAGGGAGCTCGCTCGTCGGACCCTTGCGTGACCAGCTAGTCAGTTTCTTACGGTAGAATGCAACATCTTCGCATTGACCCCTACCGATATGCCTGAGATTTCGACCGAAGTAATGGTCCACAAGCTAGGCCTTGATCTCGACTGAAAGCCTGATAGGCAAAAGTGGAGAAACCACTCTATCAAAAAGCGCATAGCCATTTGGGAGGAAGTAACGAAATTGCTTGATGCCAGCTTCATAATGAAAGTTTAGTATTCAGATTGACTCTCCAACATGGTTCTCATGAAAAAGAGTAAAGGAAAGTGGCAGACGTACGTCAATTTCACCAATGTCAACAAAACATGATCGAAAGATAGCTTCCCACTTCTAAGGATCAACTTGCTGATGGACTCCACATCTGAACATGAATTGCTAAGTTTTGTGGATGCCTACTCAGGCTATAACCATATTCGGATAAGCCCGAAAGACAACGAGTACACCTCCATAACCGACCAGGAGATTTACTGCTATAGGGATATACCCTTCGGTCTGAAGGACGCAGGTGCCACCTACTAGAGTCTCGTGAATAAAATATTTGAGAAACAGATCGGCCAGAATATGGAGGTGTATGTAGACAATATATTTGTCAAAATTAAAACCACCAATGACCATATTCACGACCTCGCTGAAGCTTTCGAGGTACTCTAGGCACACTAAAGAAAGTTGAACCCCACCAAATGTGCCTTTGGAGTTTCCTCCGGGAAGTTCTTAGGCTTCATCGTCTTCCAGCAGCAGATCAAGGCGAACCCAGAGAAAATAAAGGTCAACATGGGCATGATACCGCCGTGGAGTGTGAAAGACATCTAGAGGTTAATCGGAAGACTTGCAACACTCTCTTGCTTTCTAGAAAAGTGTAGAAACAAGTACCTCCCTTTCTTCGATGCCTTGAGAGGGACAAAGATGAATGGATTTCAATGGACAATAGATTGCCAAATAGCTTTTGACGAGCTAAAGGAGTAACTAGCCAGCCCTCCTCTTCTGATGTCACTAAGAGAGGGCGAGGAGTTATACTTGTACTTAGCAGTTTCAGAGGTGGCTCTGAGCTCTGTTTTGATTCAGTAGGAATCTGACGCACAACATTTGATATACGATGTCAGCAAAACATTGACTAATGTCAAGACTCGATACCCTCATGTCAAGAAGATTGTGTTAGAACTTGTCTTTTCGGCCAGAAAGATGCAACCCTGCTTTTAAGTACACAGGATAGTTGTCCTAACTGACTAGCCATTAAAGGGTACATGCAAAATCCCAACGTGTTTGGACGGCTAGTTAAGTGGGTCATTGAATTAGGTGAGTTCGATATAGAGGTCAGGCCTAAGCTGGACGTCAATTGGCAGGCACTGGCCAACTTCATCGTCGAGACCACGATCCCAATTCCAGATACAGACTACATTGATGATGCCGATTACCAGACCGAAATGCTAGATTGGATTTTTTTTACATGGACGACTCATCAACAAACTCGAGCAGTGGGGCCAGAGTAATCCTAAGGACCCTTGACGGATTTGAAGTGAGATACCCCTTAAAGCATGGGTTCCTGGCCACCAATAATGTTGCCAAATACGAAGCACTGCTCCCAGAATTGTGGCTCACCAAGGAGTACTCGGCAAAGTATGCAACCGTCTACAGTGACTCATAACTGATCGTAAAACAAGTCCATTGAAGCTTTGAAGCGTCCAACCCGCTGCTCACAAAGTTCCTGGCAAAGGCAAAGAACATGATCCTTAAGTTTGACAACTCAACAGGATTCACATCCTAAGAGCAGAAAACTGAAAGGCCGACCAACTTGTAAGGTCAACTATCACAAAAAGTCCAAAGCAATACTTTAGGGACATGCAAGAGATTCCAACCTCTCCCAACATCGAAGAGCAAGAGGCGATTCAGGACTTTGATAGCCAAAGCTAGATGCCACCTACTGGAGGTATTTCACAGACGGTTCCCTTCCGGAAAATCCGAACAAGGCCAAGCACATAAAGAAGATGGCCAACTGTTATACCATTGTAGATGAAAAGCTATACCGCCGAGGGTACTGAACCCCTTAGCTGTAGTGTATTACACTGGAGGAGGCTGACTACGCGTTGAGTGAGGTTCAGCTTGATATCTGTTGGTCCCACATCAGCGGCAAGAACTTAGCCTTTAATGTGATGCGCCAGGGGTACTACTGGCCAATAATGAAAAAGGATGCTGTGGAGTTCGTGAAGAAGTGTGAGAACTACTAAGTCCATGGCAACCTACAACATCAACCACCTACGGAGGTGAGGACCATTTAGGCCCCCTAGCCATTTGCGAAATGGGGGCTCGACATTCTTGACTTGTTTCTCATCGCGTCTAGATAAAGGAAGTTCATCGTGGTGGGCATCGACTACATCACAAAATGGGTCGAGGCCTCCCTGTCGGCCGGAATTATCCAGCAAAATGCCACAGAATTCGTTCAACAGAATATAGTTTACAGATTTGGGATTCCAGATATTATCATGATTGACAAGGAAACTAAATTAACCGGCAAATGCTTCACTTAGTATTGTAACAATTTGGGCATCAGGCTAGTTCATACCTCGGTAGCATTTCCGTAGGAAAACAGATAGGTGGAGGTTACCATCTGAACCTTACTGCACGGACTGAAGACCAAATTAGATAACGTAGGGTGCTCCTGGGTGGACGAGTTCCCCTTTGTGGTATGGTCGTATCGAACAATGCCTAAGGAGCCAATACATGACACACCTTTTAGTCTGTGCTACCGAACTATGACGACAATCTCCGTCGAGATCGGGATCCCCAGTCTCCGAGTCAAGGCCTTCGACCTGCTCGATAACTTCAAGTGACTCAGAGAGCACTTGGACCTGCTGGAAGAAGCACGGGATGTAGCAAGGATGCACATGACTGCCTATTAACAACGGATTGCTAGATATTACAATAAAAAAGTGAATGCGCGATAATTCGAGGTGGGAGACCTGGTTCAGCAAAGCATAGAGGCGACCGGCAAGACAGCTCACAGGAACAAACTTTTCTCAAATTGGGAAGGCCCGTTCCTTTTCTCAGCCATTATTCGAAACAAGGCGTACAAGCTTCAAACCTAGAACGGCAAGCTAGTTCCAAGGACGTGAAATGCTGTCCATCTAAAAAATATTACCAGCAAGATTCTCACCAAACCCAAGTAGGTTATGCGTGTGCTAAAAATGCTTCTAATATTGTATCACGTTTAATGAAATAACTTATTTACTTGCATGTTCTTGTTATTTCTGTTTTCCTTCCCATATGAATGCTTGCGTGAAATTGCCCGAATTCAAATGACCAATACTACTCCTAAATCGGGTGAGCTCTCATTCACTTGCAAACCAATCTCAGTCCTGCACCAAATTACTCATATGTAGTCGAATAGAACCTTGGTTCTACACCAAGCAGCGCATATACGGTTGAATTAAACCTCGATCCCATATCAAATAGCCCAAATGAGGTCGAATTAAACCTTGGTCCCATACCAAGTAGCCCAAATGCAGTCAGACAAAACCTTGGTCCGGTACCAAGTAGCTTGTGTGTGGTTGAACAAAAAAACCTTAATTGGCTCACATAGCACACGTGCGACGACCTCCTCTCGGAGGCGATAACTCCACCGGTCAATGATGTTCAGTAGATCAGAGTTAAGCGTGAGAAAACACTGCATACTGCAACAATTGGTAGAGCACCAAGGACTACAATCTAGGCGTCGCCCTTCGAAACAACCGTATTATTGAACAGAGAAAAAACACATATAAACTGCTGATTTGCATTCACAAAGTATACAACATAGATGGCGGCATTAAGTAGTATAGATGTGCATTTATGGGCATTTGAAGGCCTTGAGGATACAAGGAGTTATCTACGCCTACACCCTATCCGGGTGACTACTCTGAGGTAGAGGACCCCTCAAGGGATGTGACATAAACCCAGGACCACCTCTAATTGGGTATCCGATTAACATTGAGCAGTGAGAAGCTCCAACGTTCCTTAGTCCAAGAAATTGACAGGGAAATTAAGGTTGGCTAGGGAAATGATCCTCCTGCTGAGATGGATGCCCACTTGAAATCGCTTCTCTAGGGCGATCACCACCTCCTCGAGACGAAGTCTGGTCTTTAGCTCACACTTTCCATAGCCCGGGCATAGGCTCCAGATAGTTCTTGCAGTCTGGCATTAGACTCCAATAGTGCCTGGTTAAGGTAGTTGGCCCGCACTTAACTCTGTAGCGCATCCCCAACAATGACATTAACTCGACACTCCATCTCCTCTGTGACACAGTTGGTTTGAGCACGTATTATGGATGCAACTTCGTCTCCCTGTAGGAACAGATACTCATCCAACCCGTGAGGCACCCTTGTAGGCTAACAAACAAAAAATGGGGGTCAACCACAAAAAACATTAGGCATTCGTACAACTTCTCAATGAGATAGACATACCTAGCGAGAAGAACTAATGAAGTCAAGGCCTAGAGGTGCCCTCAAGATGCTGTGGGGTTCAAGTGGTGGAACACCCAAGTGGTGCCCTTTCTCAACGGTGAACCCATTCACGGAGTCCTCCCCGTCGACATTCGACCGTCGCTGCTCCCCTCCTCGGTTGAGGGTTCAGGAGAAGTGGGAGACAACGCTACCCATGCCAAAGTAAGCAAAGTCAAGATGTCGACCATGTCTTGATCCGTCATGGTGTAAGCAAAGAAGCCTATGGGGGCGAATGATAAGAAGAACGATAGCATACGCCACTCTTAAATAGGAAAAGCTACTACTTAAAATAACATCATGGTCCACACTAAAAGGTTGCGTCACTTTGATGGGAAGCAATGTGTGTCCTCACCCGGGCAAGTCTGCCTGCAGCGTTATAATAACACATCACATCACTGCATGCTATTGGCTTGCGACAATGAAAGACCCAGGGCACGATCGGTCCTACAAGGACGATGACCCTAGCCCTGATGGAGGCTCAGATACAAAAACAAACATGCCCGATCGGCTGACAACCACTGGAGAATAGAGCAGCATATAAATAAAGAAATCATCAACACATATGAAAAAAACTTTCTTTCTTTTATTAAGGAACTGTGCTGTACATACGATGTTACGTGAGAAGAAAAGAAATACCTATACAACGGATACAAAGAAAAAAGGGCAAAGGAGTAAAATGGTAGCCTAAGCTTGAGGGCTGGCCGGAGGATGTGACGGCGGGGGGCACTCCATGCCGGCAAAGTCGACCAAGTCTGTCCGGTGCTAGGAAGCCCTATTTCTCTAATCAAGGACGCTAGTGGGGAATCCAAGATAAAAAAATGGAGACGATCCACCAGCACAACCGAATCCCCTCTTGGACCCTTGCACTAAGGACTGGGCCCAACTCCTTTAAGCCGATCCAAGACGCCAACTCCTCCTCGAGTCTAACATTCTCACACCAGAGTAAAGCTAGGTCATACTCAGTCATTGACAAGGCCACCTCAAATAGATGCATGGTAGCCCCAGAGCTCTACAACTCTCCCATGGCACAAGACAGTTGGAGCTCGAGGTCCATGACACGGTCTTGATATAACTCAATCTCCGAGAACGTAGCATCCAGGCTGCCCCATAGCTCCACCACACTCTAGTCGACCCTCGTCTGTGTCAGCCGACAAACCTCCTCCTCTAGCATCTAGATTTGGGGCGTCCATTGGTGCAAGCATGCCTAAAAAAAACTACAAAACTTTGTTGTCATGCAAACAAAACAAGGGAAAGGGGTTCAGGATAGCTATCCCTAGCAAAGCATGAAAATTTGATATAACTCACCCTGGTGTAGAACTCCCCAACCGCAGTGGCCCTCAATGGAACCATCGACGAAGGGACCTCAGTAGCCACCGTTTCTCAAAACTGCTAGCCACCCTGACCTCCGCCAGTTGGCCTGCCTTGGAATCCAACCGGGCTGACACCTAACGATAGCAAGCGGGCACCGACTCTTGATGGGCCTCCTCCTGTCAGGCCTCAACCGGACCCTCATCTGCGATTACAACTAGCATGTCAAAAGGAAGAACAGGAAGCACTCCGGCAGAGGGTGCCCTAGCGACAAGCTCAAGGATAACGGCATCTGGGGAGGCGGTGAGGGCTAGCACCCAAGACGGCCCACCAATGCTTCTCATTTGCTCCACCATTGGAAGCCCTCGGTGGCAAAAGATGAAGAGGAACACAGAGACGATGTAGATCACTGCCAAGATGTACTGTGAGAAGGATTGCCGATGACCAGGGTCTTGACCTTCCTTTTAGGCTATGCCTGTGGGGTAGCGGTAGCCTTGGCGATCCTAATTGGAGAAGGTAGGCCCCAACGGACCAACATGAGGGCCTTGACAAACAAAAGGTTGTCCCATTGGAACTCCTCGGGGTGGGCCCGGATCAACGCCATCAACTACCTGTCGGACTCCACCTTCTCGTGTGAAGCTTGCCAAAACAGATAGCTAGCATGTTACCCCAAACCTAGGACAAGGGCCATTCGCAAGAAACCTTCACAAAAAAGAATCTATCCTTCCACTTCTTGATAGAATCAAGGATTGCCTCGCTAATGTGCAACTCGTGAGGGGACAGTGAGATCCAACCCCCGCTCTGTTGGAAGCGAAAGATAACCTTCACCACTATTACTATGAGATCCAAAATTCATAGCTGAAATTGGAATTTAAAATGTTAACCGGCCATTGTGAAGATGAGTCCAAACCGGTCCTAAGTTGAGATTGGAATTAGCCATGAGCACCTTGAACCTAAAACCGTCCCTTCCCTAATGAAATCGGCCTTCCTTCGTAAGAAAATGAAACCGGCCTCTTGGATGATGAAAATCACAACCGGCCTCTTGCGTGAAGAAAATGAAGTCTGGCTTCCCTTCTCCATAAAAATCCAACCCGGCTTCTTGAGCGATGAAACTCAAAACCGGCAAATAAACTAATGGCAACTAAAGAAAAATAAAACTTTATTGTTTAGTTAAAATCTAACTGGGCGGCGACCAAATGGAGTAAGTAAACTACCCTAGTTACTCCCACCTGCCATCTGAAAAGAAGTACCGGAGTAAGTGACTTACCCCACTTACTCCACCAAACCCCTCCTCTATATAAACCGGCGCTGGTTGATGCAATGAGATGGAAGAGAGTGAGCCCGACGCTGGTTGATTCGAAGGAAAGCCGAAGGAAAAATAAGGAGCGAAGGAGGGGAGAACTTTGAGTAGGCCACAGAAGGCGGCCAGGCAAGTTACTTCGGACGCTATTTTAAGTTCATGCTTTGAGAATATTGTAAGTGTACTATGTTTTGAAATTTATGCTTCACTGCAAGTTACTTCAGACGATAAGTTTTAAAGTTCATACTTCATTCTTCAAAATTCCAGTTTCAAAAACTGTAAGTTTTCCTTCTGATTTAAAATTACTGTTTAAGTGATATACTGGCTTTTCATCTGTATTTAGTCCATTTCTGTTTAATTGAGCTTTGCATGATTAAAATCAAAAACTGCATTGGCTTGTAAACGAACTCGGCTCCTGCATGTAAAATGAAATCGACATTATAAGCATCGAAATCAGCCCGTTGCCTGAGAAAAATGAAACCAGCTCCTTTACACGTTGAAAATTGAGACCAGCCAAGAATAATCCCAACCGAATTTAAGGTATGAAATCAAAATTGGCCATGTGTGCTTTATATTTAAAACCGACCTCAAGTGTATTTGAGAACGACATTTATGCCATGAAAGTTGAAACAGGTGTATTGTAAGATGAAAAATCCAAACTAGCCTCTTGTGTGATAAAAATCAAAACCGGCCTTTGCACATTTAAAGTCAAAACCGGTCATGGCAGGTTTAAAATTAAAATCGGCCTTGGCAGGTTTAACATCGGAATCGGCCCTTACATCAAAATCAACCATTTGTATGTTAAAATCGAAACCGACATCTTGCATAGTGAAATTGAAATCGGCCTTGGCAGGTTTAAAATCAATACCAGCCTCGGCAGGTTTAAAATCATAATCGGCCCCTTTTGAAATCGAAACCGGCTTAGTATTGAGAAAATCATAATCGGCCCCCTTTGAAATCAAAACCGGCCTAACATTGAGAAAATCAAAATCGACCCCCTGAAATCGAAACTGGCCGAATAGTGAGAAAATCATAATCGGCCCCTATGAAATCGAAACCGGCAAAACAGTGAGAAAATCAAAATCGGCCCCTTTGAAATCGAAACCGGCCTAATAGTGAGAAAATTAGAATCAGCCCCTATGAAATCGAAACCGACCTAACAGTGAGAAAATCAGAATCGGCCCCCCTTGAAATCAAAACCGGCCTTGGCAGTTTTAAAATCGATACCGACCTTGGCAGGTTTAAAATCGAAATCGACGTTTGCATGTTAAAATCGAAATCGGCCTTTGCTGGTTAAAAATCAAAATCGGCCCTTTGTATGATAAAATCGAAATTGGCCTCTTGCGTGTTGAAATTGAAATCGGCCTCTTACATGTCAAAATTGAAATCGGCCTCTTACGTGTTGCAATCGAAATCGGCCTCTCACGTGTCAAAATCGAAATCAGCCTTTGCTGGTTAAAAATCAAAATCGGCCCTTTGTATGATAAAATTGAAATCAGCCTCTTACGTGTTGAAATCAAAATCGGCCTCTTACGTGTTGAAATCAAAATCGGCCCCTTACATGCTAAAATCAAAATCGGCCCTTTTGCTTGTCAAAATCAGAAACCAGCCCTGGCATGTTTGAAATTGAAAACCGGCCTTTGCATAATGAAATTGAAACCGGCAATTATGCCATGAAATCAAAACCGGCGCCTTTGCATGATACAATCCAAACCGTCCCCCTTTGCATGATGAATCAAGTCCGGCCTCTACTGAAATCCAAACCGGCCCTTTTTGCATGAAATCAAGATCGGCCCTCGCATGAAATCAAGATCGACACTTGCAAGATAAAATCAAGTTCGGCCGCTTTGCATGATGAAATCAAAACCGGCCCCAAGTGTACTTTATGCCATTAAATCGAAACCGACCTCAACTGTGTATGATCTTTGAATTAATTTATATGATTTGAAATCGGCTTTTAAGTATATGATTTTTGAATTAAGTTGTATGATTTGAAATTAGTTGTGATTCTTGAACCGGCCTACACAATTTCTGAAGGGTAAATTATGATGTTTCTGATTGAAAATGGCTTTCAGTAAGCGATAAGAAGATAAGATGAAAATGTGACTGATACTGAAAATGGCTTTCAGTAAGCAATAAGAAGATAAGATGAAAATGTGACTAATACTGAAGATGTCTCTCAGTAAGCGATAAGAAGTAGGTATTGCTGTCAGGTACGGTTCTCTGGTATGCACCTTAGAACGTTATGGTGGTAATCGATGATAACTCTGTCCATGGAGTTATATATGATCCGCCCTTTCACGGGGCATTACAGTCAGGATAAAAGTTATGTTTGGGGCCTACCTTCGGGAGGCACATCATACTGTTCCCAAGAGATGGGATCATCTGTTCTGTTCAGTTCAGTACCCCCTTGGATTAGGGAAGGATCTCGTGAGGTGGGATCATGTGTTCCGTTTATTGCCGCTGATTGTGGGGAGATGTACACAATCATCCTCGATTATTCGCCCACTCCGCTAGTAGAGTCTACTAGTAGGGTCCTTTACTGATAAAGAAGAGTTTTCTGTAAAAGTAAAACCCACTTCTGCTTTCTGGAATATAAGTACATTGATTTCTAATTTTTGAAGACCGTTTCTATTTTCTGACAGTTCTGTATACGTCTGCATCACGTTTCTGTTATGAATCACTTTCTTATGGCATTTGTAACTTTATGTGTGATAGTATCCATTTTATTGGGTTATGTTCTGCATACATGTTTTACTATATACCTGCATGTACCTTGCTGGGCATCGGCTCACTATTTTCTATTTTACCCCCCTCCAGATGAGACTTTAGAACTTGTTCCTGACGAGTTGGAGTGATTAGAGCTTGCCTGAAGAATTATTAAAAACTTGAAAGCTTATTTGGATAATATTATTGTAATACTTGTTTATGATTCATAAACTTTTATAGTTAGACATTTTTGATTATGTATTTGGGAATGAATACTTTGGAATGAATATGAATATTTTCGCATGATGTTAGAGTAACTTCGCTATGCTTCTTATGGTTAAAAGTATATGATCCTAGATGGCATCTGTCATCCTGTGTAATAAATGACGGAATCAAAAAAAAAACTCGTTCCGTTACAATTGGTATCAGAGAGTTGAGATGCTTTAGGAATTGATTCATCGAAAAGCAGAAGCTTAGGACAAGTTAAGTTGAATCAAAGGATGGTTATACTTAGTCGTCTCTTTCGACTTAAGGTGCTAGCACTAATTAAGTTTGGGGTAGGTTATGAATGATCGAATAAGTAGATAGAGGTGTTTGGTGATTAAGCTAGTCCGGGTAGTTTTAGTTACCCCAATCTTAAGGACTTAATGCGAATTTTTTCGGTCTCAAGAAAATATTAGTAGTGGCCCTTAGATGGGGACTACTAATATTAATGACTGGTTGTAAGGTCAAGAGGAAGATGATGTGTAGAGACTCCTTAGTGTTATAATTTGATTTGTTTCAATTGGGATTCGAGGCCTAGGTTAATTAATCCAGGTTTGAGGTTTAAGTTTGATCGACTGTAGATTGAGGTCCTTTGGCTAGTAATTCATTAAGAAGGTTGTCAGGTCAACCTAACAAGTATAGCGAATAGGGTGGAGCTATCGGCTCAAGATTGGTATGACTGGAGTTGAAATAATACTCAATGACGTTGGCAAAAGATGCAGACCCTGTAATTAGGTTATGAAAATTCTGAGTATAAGAGAAGGTTAAATGAGTTAAGAATAGGCGTTCAGCCTAATTAAAATTA